>JABUQX010009803.1:65000-82500 GCA_015478945.1 Trachelipus rathkii | reverse complement strand
AAGAAATATTACATGATATAATTTTAATTTTAAAACCATTTCAAAAAGTCACTACTACTACTACTATGTCTGGATCAAAATATTTTACGGTATCGCTAATAGTTCCAAATCTAATTGGTATGAGAAAAGCTTCAACAAAATTGACCCCTCAAACAAATGTGAGAATGTGTTAAAGAACATATAATAAACCAAATGGCCACGCGATGCACTACCATAGAAAATGATTTTGATAACATATAATAAATCAAATGGCCACGCGGTACACTGAAATAGAAAATGATTTTGATTATCAGATGTCAACGTTTCTTGATCCAAGATTCAAAACCAGACTTTTTAGTGATGACCAAAAGGACACTATAATTAAAAATGTAGTCATTAACCTAAAAGAATTTGAAGTAAGTGATGAAACTATTCAAGTAAATCCTGATGGGATAGATATTTATCAATGCTCTGAGAGTGAAAGCAGCACAGAAGATGATGAAAGTGATTTTATGTATAAACTAAATAGAGAAATAAAAGATTATGTAAACGAAAAGCACGTTTGAGTCTGGAAATTTGGAAAATAGAAAAGACTCATTCCCACATTTAAGTAAATTAGCTCGACAACTTTTGTGCATTCCAGCAACACCTGTAGAGAGTGAGAGATTATTCTCCAAATCAGAATTGATAAATGAAAAGAGGTCAAGATTAAGTTCAAAGAACGTAGATAAAATAATGTTTATTAATAGAAAGATGTAATCACACTGCTGTGTTGTTAAATCATGAATGTAATATTCTTAAAATTTAAAGAAAAGTATATATATATATATATATATATATATATATATATATATATATATATATATATATATATATATATATATATAAATATATATTTTTTTTCATATATATATATATATATATATATATATATATATATATATATATATATATATATATATATATATATATATATATATATATATATATATATATATATGCTGCCTATATATATATATATATATAAAAGACATTCGGTACGACCTTTCTCTTGTAAATTTTTTGTGGGAAAAATAGGAAAAATTTTCAATGGAGAGGAGAAACAAAATTTACATTTACTGAAAAAAAATAGTATAATAATTTATAATATTCAAGTAAGGTTAGTTAGGTTAAGTAATTCGTAAGTAAGGTTATTTAAGTTACGTTAGGTAACAGATTTAAACTTATTACCTGGCAACTTTAATCTTTATGCTTATTGGTTAAAAAAAAAAACTTGGCAACTTTAATCTTTATCTTATTGGTTACAAAAAAAAAAAAAACCTAAAGTGGGAAAATATAAAATTTTAATAAATATACCTTTTCTGTGAAAATCCTACTGAATAACATATATATATATATATATATATATATATATATATATATATATATATATATATATATATATATATATATATATATATATATATATATATATATATATATATATATATATATATATATATGAAACAATTTTGTTACATATTCTCAGTTCCTTCATCATTTAAATTTCATTCATGAGTTTTATTTTAATTAGTTTTAAGCTTTTTACAGATAAAACTAGAATATGAAAAAAATGCTAAAAAAGAAAAAAATATATATTTTTTAAATTATTTTTTTTCTAATGATTTATACTATTGATTTTTTTCATGGTTTAAACCATTGGTAAAAAGAAAGTGCGTATCATGCGTGGAAATATTCTTTTCTCGAATCACCCTCTGAAAATTTCTGTCAGCTTATTATGGGGATACTAGTCGAAATGATTTGCTTATCCTCTGATAGCGAAAGAAGGGCGAGGCTCAACTTCTCGGAAATGTTTTTGGCCTTTTGCCTTAACAATCACTAATAATTTTGTAAATCTCCCTTCCATCTCTTTTAGTGACGGTTCAATAGTTAAAACCAACTGAAATATCATTCTCTTTGTCATCCTTTTCTCATTTTCATCCACCTTTGAAGTTTCCGTCAATCATCCCACAACTACTATATTTCTCATTTATCCTATTCCTGTTCGTGGTGCATAGGATTATATTATCTATGAACGGGAAAGGCAAGAAGCAATAATGACAAGCTTTCCCGCGTTTTAAGGTAAGGGATAGTGTTTCAATGGCACCAGCCTTATTCAGCTCTATTCTCTTTCCTTAAATATTGAAACTTTATCTTGATTTTGAAAGAGTGAGCAATATCCATCCAATTCCTTGATAGGGAGAAATCTGTGATCCTCCTAATTATCTTGGCATAGTACAAGGACTTGTATTTTCTCTATAAGTTTTGAATTTATTTACTGTTCATTCTCATCCTTGTTATTTGGTTCCGTTTTTCTTTCTTCCTTTAATTGTTTTTATATAGAGAGATCTGAAGGACAATCTGAACTTATTAGGTGTATGATGGCAAATTCCAAGCATAATATTATGTGCTGCTTCTATATAACCCACCTTCGGGTTTCTTTCTTACTCAAGGGTATAATTTCGTTGGAACCCTTGACAGCAAGTCTCGAAGTACTCTGAGGTAAATTTCAATATCGACAATTTAATAATTTTTTAATATTGAAAAAGATTCTAAATGCACATTGAAATTTGAATTCGACCATTGCGTAAAATAAGTTTTTCATTATTCAAAAAAAGAAAAAGAAAAATTTAAAATAACGAATAAAATTTTATTTTTTATTAAATATAGTTTTACAAATTTGAAATGAAAAATATTGGGAGGAAAAGAAAAAAAGAAAAAAAATATATATATATATATATATATATATATATATATATATATATATATATATATATATATAAATATAAATATATATATATATATATATATATATATATATATATATATATATATATATATAAATATATATATATATATATATATATATAAAGTAATAAATTTCGTTTTCTTTCTTTTTCTTATTGTTATATTTTTGGTCCTTAATTTCTCACATGAGATCACAAAAGACGAACTTTTGTTTAGGGAGAATTTTCATAATTTTACGCTCATCTTCATTACTTTCATTTTCACTCGCAAACTCATTATATATATATATATATATATATATATATATATATATATATATATATATATATATATATATATATATATATATATATATATATATATATATATATATATATATATATATATTGGTGATCAATTCAATCTATACTGAAGGTCAATTCAATCATTTTCCAGACATTATTAGCAATTTCTATTCCAGACAGTGTTAATAGGGCAAAGACTACTACTAGTACCTGCTACTACTACTACTAATAAAAATAATAATAATAATAATAATAATAATAATAATAATAATAATAATAATAATAATAATAATAATAATAATAATAATAATAATAAATAATAAATAATAAATAATAAATAATAAATAATAAATAATAATAATAATAATAATAATAATAATAATAATAATAATAATAATAATAATAATAATAATAATAATAATAATAATAATAATAATAAATAATAATAATAACCAACCATATATAAAAAAAAAACTGTCCACAAATTTAAACCCGAAATCTTGGTTCATTCTAAATTCAAATAACATCCATTTGATTTCTTTTTTTAAAATGAAAATTAGGTCTAAATAGAGCTGCATATAAAAATAAGAAAAAAAAAATTGAAATCTTTTTATAGTGAATGAATGTAAATGAGGCTTAATTTGGCTCCTCTCGCTCCATCCAATAATGCAGACGGAGTTCGTCCGTGGAAAATCAATTTGCAAAATTGGAATTAACGACTTCATTCAATCAAACGAAATATTTTTCAACATCAATTTTTTTCCTTTCTTAATTTTTCAATTTCTCTCAAGATTATTATTATTATTATTATTATTATTATTATTATTATTATTATTATTATTATTATTATTATAAAAAAATTATCAATTTTCATAAAAAACAAAAATACTATGAAAATTTGTCAGCAACAAGTTGTAATAATCTTAATAAAAGAGTAATAATAAAAAAATAAAATAGAAAAAGAGAAAAAGAAAGAAAAGAAGAACTACAAAACACCGACTAGCAAAGACTTTACAGTCCACTCAAGGCTAGTCTGAGGTCACCGGCTTAGAACGTTATAGAACTAACTTTCTAAGCGGTGAACTTCAAAACTGTTATAAGTTCGGCTCCCGAATTCTTTTTTTTAAGATTTACTTTTAACATCAAAGTTATTTATTACAAATTAAAATGATAGTGTGATCGATGAGGTTTACCGGCGTAGAACGTTAGAATTATCTTCTAAGCGGTGAAAATCAAAACTGTTATTAAGATGATAGTGTGATCGATGTGGTTACCGGCTTAGGACGTTAGAACTAACCTTCTAAGCGGAGAACATCAAAACTGTTATATAAGCTCGGCGCCCAAATTCTTTTTAAGATGTACTTTTAACATTTACCAAATGGTCTCAATAGTTCGTTTGATTTTACCTTATCTAGGTCACAACTAATTCTAGTGTTTTACTTAAGTAAAAATCGAGCTGAATTAAAAAGTTCAAAGACCAATTTTCTTAAGTGTATATCTAACCTTTCCTTGAATGAGTCCATGTTGCCGCTGTTCCCTATTTCGTAAGAAAGACTATTCCACTTCTCAATTACATCGTAAGTGAAGAAATTCTTTGCAATATTGGTTTGAAATCGTTTATGAGAAAGTTTATGTCCATTACTTCGTTACATCATTAAAATCGTATCTAAAGAATTGCCTACAATCAACATTGTCAAATTTATTTAGGATTTTGTAAACTTATATTATTTTTCCTCTCAATCTTCTTGTCTCTAAAGAATGGATATCTAGTTCACGTAGTCGTTGTTCGTATTCCGGAATTAATTTGGTTGTCCTTCTTTGAATTCTTTCAATTTTTTTTATGTTCTTTTTGAGGTATGGACTCCAAAACTGTGCTGCGTATTCCAGATGAGGTCTAACTAAAGTTTTATATAGATGTACTATTATAGTTTTAGCTTTATATTCGAAGTTTCTGGCAATAAAACTTAGATCTTTATAAGCTTTCTTAACAGCTTCAGCACATTGTCTCGGAAACTTTAAATGCTTATTAATTAATACTCCTATATCCTATTCCTCACTGACAACTTTGTTACCGGAGTCATCTATTATGTAATCATACTTGTTATTCCTACTCTCAAAATGTATAACCTTACATTTATCGGTATTAAATTTCCTTTGCCATGTTTTTGACCAATTAACAATCTTATTCAAATCGCTTTGGAGCAATTGATAATTTTTCTTACAATCTATTCGATTTCCAAGATTCGTATTATCCGCAAATTTCGAAATATTGCCTAAAATATTATCATCTCTGTCATTTACATATATAATGAACATTACTGGACCCAGAACAGATCCTTGGGGTACACCTCTGATATCATTTGCCCAATCTGAGCATTCACCATTAATAAAGACTTCTTGTCGTCGATCCGATAACCAATTTTGAATCCAATTTAAAAGTCTTCCTCGAATACCAAGAGCTTTAAGTTTTTTCAATAATCTTTAATGAGGGACGTATCAAATGCCTTTTGAAAGTCTAAGTAAATGATATCAAAATATTGATAGTTATCTACATCGTTAATAACCACATTAAAAAATTCTAGTAAATTTGCTAAGCATGATCTATTTCTTCTTCTCAAACGGTGTTGGGAATTCTTGAGCAATCCGTGATCTTGAAGAAGAAGAAAGAGAAGAGAAAAAGAAAAAAAGAAAGAGAAAATAATAAAAATAATAATAAAAATAATAATAATAATAATAATAATAATAATAATAATAATAATAATAATAATAATAATAATAATAATAATAATAATAATAATAATAATAATAAGAAGAAGAAGAAGAAGAAGAAGAAGAAGAAGAAGAAGAAGAAGAAGAAGAAGAAGAAGAAGAAGAAGAAGAAGAAGAAGAGAAGAAGAAGAAGTAGGAAGGAGGAGCAGGAGCAGGAGGTAAGGGAGGAACGAGGAGGAGCAGGAGGGAAGAGGAAAACGAGGAGGAAGGAGTAGGGGGAAGCAGAAGGAGGAGGGGGGGAGGGGAGGAGGAGGAGGAGGAGGAGGAGATGAGAGAAAAAAACGGAAGGAAGATAGATAGGGAGAGGAGGAGGAAGAGGAGGAGGAGGAGGGTTTCAGAAGAGGAGGAGGAGAAAGAAGGAGAAGAAGAAGAAAGAGAAGAAGAAGAAAAGAAAAAAAGAAGAAGAAGAAGAAGAAGAAGAAGAAGAAGAAGAAGAAGAAGTAGTAGTAGTAGTAGTTCATTATATTATTATTATAAACTATTTTATAATATTAAAAATTTACTTTTTTTTTTTTTGACAAGACAAATATGAAAAATATCAATAATAAAAAAATAATAGTAGTAATAAATAATAATTTACATTTTTTTTTATAAAACAAACATGACAAATCTTCATAATAATAATAATAAAAATAAATAATGAATAATTTCAAAAAATATTTTTTAAAGAAAAGAAATAAAATATTTCATTAACTAAATTGACGATAATATATTCAAACTTATTTTCTTTTTCTTCAAATTAAAGATTTAATAAATTTTTCCTCGTTAAATTAAATGAAGTTATTTATTTTCTGAATCAAAAGAAATAACATAGCGAAATTAAATAAAATAATAAATAAATAAAATAATGCAACATTATATATATATATATATATATATATATATATATATATATATATATATATATATATATATATATATATATATATATATATATATATATATAGGGAGATATCTTCTTCTTTTCTATATACTCTATATATATATATATATATATATATATATATATATATATATATATATATATATATATATAGTATGGTTGTGGGACTTGGCCAAAGGGATGAACCCCACATTGACGAGATACTACAGTGTGGATGTGTCGAAGTCTCGTGAAGCCTCAGGGTGGATTTTTCTGATTGCGACGATTTCTCACTGGGGGTATAAAGGGGAAGGTAAAAGTTGGGGGGAAAGGGTTTTCTTTTCTACTTGCGTCATGTTCTTCTACTACTTTTCTGCTCTGATGTATGCTACGCACCTCACCCCTAATCTGGGGAAAGGAGGAAGAAAATAAAAAAAATATATATATATATATATATATATATATATATATATATATATATATATATATATATATATATATATATATATATATATATATATATATATATATATATATATATATATACACTTAATTACATTAAATTATCAGTATTATTTCGATGTATTAATACATCTAATTAATAGTAACTATTTCCTATTATACTATAGTTAAATATTTATCTCCAAAGCTTTTATTGACATTATATATATATATATATATATATATATATATATATATATATATATATATATATATATATATATATATATATATATATATTTATTTTTTTTTTTATTTATATATAATATAATAATATATATATATATATATATATATATATATATATATATATATATATATATATATATATATATATATATATATATATATATATATTTAATATAGGATATATCTATTTTTTTAATTCTATATTTATAATTTACATAGTAAATAAATGGGAGGAAAACAATTGGTAACAATTTTCTAAAATTTATAACACCGAAATACACAATAATAATAATAAAAAAACTAATAACTTTTAATCATTTTTATTTTGAGTAAGAAAATTTCGCTATTAAAATGTTAAAAGTAAATAAACATTTTTATGGTTTAATAACCAAAGTTAATTTTGAGAAGGAGCAATTCGTCAAACAGTTTATTTATCTTTCATAAACTTTTTATATATTTACAAATTAACGGCACACATTTATCAATTATATTTTATCATATAATTTCAAATTGCTCATTTAAAAAAGTGTTAATAGAATGGAAGAACTTTTTTTGCCGATATATATATATATATATATATATATATATATATATATATATATATATCCTCTATATATATATATATATATATATATATATATATATATATATATATATATATATATATATATATATATATATATATTAACTATATATATATATATATATATATATATATATATATATATATATATATATATATATATATATATATATATATATATATATATATATATATATATATATATATATATATATATATATATATTAACCCTTGAAGAATTAATACAGTGGTAATGAAAGGGGTAATTACTTTTTATTTTTATTTCTAAGACTAATTAAATCAGGTAGTAAATAATAGTATCAATGTTTAAGAGTTAACACAATGGGCCAGTTCACAGTTATTAATAATATTGGTGAAGGTTAATATCATAATTTTATAATCAAAACACAATTTTCCGGCCTTTTAACAAGCCGACACTCAATGCGACCTCTCTTCTTATGACTTGAGATCTTACTGCCCTTGCCTTCCCTCAAATGCCAGGCATTCTCGGGTAGCATTTTGCAGTGACTCATTTTTACAACAATGGAGTCATTCGGTAGAGTCGTTAAATATTTTTCTTACATAATAAAATAATAATTAAAAAATTTAATATACGGATGCATATATAAAGTATACATTTTTTTTATATAGTAAGGGTAGAGAAACCTGCCCTTACGTTTTTTTTTTTTTTTTTTTTGAGTAGTAATTTTGTTACTGTTGAAATTCAAAATTTTATTTCTACAATACTATTAAAACAAAACATATATAAACAGACCTTATTAATTCTACAATATCCAATACAATAATGATTTCGTTTCAATAACCTCTATTACATAACATAAGACCGTCTTTAATTTAAGAAGATAAAATTATTCCATTAAAGTGAGACAAGATAAGGGTAAGAGTGAATTTCGCATTTGACGTGAGGAGCTAGAAGCTTCATTATCTATTGAAACATTACGAAGTGTTTCGGGATCAATCATGTAATCATAATTGAAGTCAATAATGAGCCCATATTTCTCTAAAAAAGCCATACCCAAAATATTGAAATTAATTTCGGCAGCGAATGCGCATAATTCAAATTGCTTTCCAAGCCCAATATCGATCTTAATTAATTTCTTATTATAAATAGATATCAATGTCCCGTTAGCCGCAGTCACAGATCCTATTATACCCCCACTCCTATCTGCCTTTGAAGGTCGTATTAAATTTAAAGAACTTCCCCAATCTATTAAATAATTATTCATACTCCTCCTATCAGTAATGGAATAAAATTTCATAAAAAACGCCCTCTTAGCCATCGCAGTTCCAACATTAACACAGTTTTTCTTTAAAAAGGTTGTATCCTTCTCGCTTCCAAAATTTATATAGTGAACATCATCATAATCGTCGCTATCATCATCATTATTATTATTATTATTGTTATTATTATTATTATTTTCATTATTATTATTATTATTATTATTATTATTATTATTATTATTATTATTATTATTATTATTATTATTACTACTACTACTACTACCGCTTTTATTTGTATTATTTTTATTTATTATTATATATATATTGTATACGCTTTTTATTATTATTATTATTATTATTCTTTTCATTATTATTATTATTATTATTATTATTATTATTATTATTATTATTATTATTATTGGTGGAATAATAATTCAGGGTCCTTCGTTCTTCCTCAACTCGCGCCTCGGCATTTAAATCATAAGCGCTACGATACTCTTTCCCGCGATTCAGTCATCACAGTATTTTCAAATATTCCCTTTTCTATATCTGTACTCAAGTTACTCTGCTGCTTCGCATGAGAAGAGCTACAAACTGAAATAACATCAGCTTCTGCCTCCGTGCTTTCTCCTGTCTCAGCAGGGGAATGAATTGGTTCATTGGGGGGAACGACCACTCCCCCACCAGAGTCGCTCTCTGAGATAGCAGTTACAGCAATACCATTTACATCCTCGTCCCTAATTTCGTTCTCGTAATTAAGAGTTCTATTACTAGCATGTTCATTATTACAGTCAGTATTTCTAACATATTTATACCTAGTATTATAACATGCGTTTCTATTATAATTATAATTATTACAAATTCCACTATGATTCACATTTCTACTATTATAATTATTATCAGAGTTGATAGATCTAGTCCATTTATAAACATTATTATGATTAACCCTTCTATTAAGCCTATAATTATAATTATTAAAAGTACCCTTTCTGTAGCAGGCATCTCTAAAATTGTTAGCGTAATACTTTCTTCTTCGATGGAAACCATTCTCCCCTCCCCCCGGATATTTCGGATAACCCCCATAAGTAAACCCCCCAAAATTCCTATACCGAATACCAGCAAAATGTCTGTAATTATGGCTATAATTCCTACCGTTATTATGATTATTATTATTATTATAATAACAATATCTTCCATTATTATAATTATTACTATGACTATCATTATAATGATCATTGTAAAAATTATTTCTACTAAAATTATTATGATTATTATTATAAAACCATTTTCTACTATTACAGTTATTATTGTGACTATTATTATAATGACTATTGTAAAAATTATTTCTACTAAAATTATTATGATTATTATTATAAAACCATTTTCTACTATTACAGTTATTATTGTGACTATTATTATAATGACTATTGTAAAAATTATTTCTACTAAAATTATTACCTCTAATATTAAAATTTTTCCGTCTAAAGTAAGTATTTCGCCACGTGTTTATTCCCCCCCTTTGGCCCGTTTTTCAAATTTGGGAGTCTAAGCGTTTCCCTGCCTTGAATTTTGACTGTCAATGTTGATTGTAGAGTTTCTTGAAGTCTCGTATATTGTCTTCATTAGATTTGTGATTGTTCCAATTAGAGAAATCATTTCTTCCGTGTTTTTTTTTTGTATAGCTATCAGGTGGTCTATCTTGTTTTCGTGAGTTGAAGATTCTCCTTGTCCATTTTGAGAAAGGTTGTCTGCCTCCCTTGTTCCCCCATTCTGGAGAAGTTGTTGAGGGATAAATGAATTGGGGTTCGAGATTTCAGGCCAAGTTGTAACAGTCATCTTGCTTCTTTGTTTCAAATATTGGGTGCTTCTTTTTTTTTTTTAACGGTTTTCCTTTCTTCTTGGGGAATTTGAACTGTTTTTTTTTTGTTGTTGTTTTTTTTTTTTGTGTGTGTTTGTGTTTTGAATTGGCACTTTTTTTCTCACTTCACTGTCTTAATTAGGCACTGTTTGAATTAATTCACTGTTTGACACTCTTCAGATCAGTTAGGTATGGGAGTTCAACGTCACTCTGGAAAGGTTACCATTTCTTTGCATTAACCCTTGAAGAATTAATACAGTGGTAATGAAAAGGGGTAATTACTTTTTATTTTTATTTCTAAGACTAATTAAATCAGGTAGTAAATAATAGTATCAATGTTTAGAAGTTAACACAATGGGCCAGTTCACAGTTATTAATAATATTGGTGAAGGTTAACATCATAATTTTTATAATCAAAACACAATTTTCCGGCCTTTTAACAAGCCGACACTCAATGCGACCTCTCTTCTTATGACTTGAGATCTTACTCAACGCATCTCCCTTCTTATGGTATGAGACGCTAACTGCCCTTGCCTTCCCTCAAATGCCAGGCATTCTCGGGTAGCATTTTGCAGTGACTCATTTTTACAACAATGGAGTCATTCGGTAGAGTCGTTAAATATTTTTCTTACATAATAAAATAATAATTAAAATTTAATGTACGGATGCATATATCAAGTATACATAGTTATTATATATAGTAAGGGTAGAGAAACCTGCCCTTACATATATATATATATATATATATATATATATATATATATATATATATATATATATATATATATATATATATATATATATATATATATATATATATATATATATATATATATATATATATATATATATATATATATATATATATAAAATTAAGAAAATAATTAAAAATGTTTTAGAGAAATATGAAAAAAATGTTTGCTTAAAATTAATATTTATTTCTTTTTAAGTGCTTAATATAAATATTTTGACACAAAAACTTATAAAACATTAATATAAATTATGTAAATACTATATAGTAAAGAAAAATTAAAATATTAATTTTAAAGGTAAAAAAAAAAAAAAAAAAAAAAATATATTATTTCATAAAAATTTGGTTTTTTTATATATATATATATATATATATATATATATATATATATATATATATATATATATATATATATATATATATATATATATATATATATATATATATATATCTAAATTTTAATTTCGCTTTCGCACCTTTTTAGGTTTCCTTTTTATTATTTTTTTCTCGTGGGAAAAATAATTGTTGTGAAGAGGATTGACACGTCGGCTCTGTTGACAGCGTACGAGATCTTAATTGGAAAATTTGATGAGGTTACCTCAACGTTATGGGCTTCCCATTATATATATATATATATATATATATATATATATATATATATATATATATATATATATATATATATATCTATAAAAAAATAAATATATATATATCTTAATATATATATATATATATAAATATATATATATATATAATATATATATATAACTATATATATATATATATATATATATGTATTCTAAAGAAATAATTAATTTATCTAATTGAAACTCAAGGTTTCTTCCAATTTCACCAAGCAGGAATTTTCTCTCTGTCTCTCTCTCATCCTTTTCCTATTTTTAACTTTCCCCCCCAATATTTTTCTCCCTTCATTTTCCTGTATACTTCACGTTAGAAACTTGCTATATATTGTAGCGCGACAGTTCTCACATTATACAAATTTTGAGCATTGTAAAACTTCTGCATTTTATGTGTCATACAAAGACAAAATTCAAAATTGGAACCGTTTTTTTCGTTTCTAAAATTGGAACCGTTTTTTTCGTTTCTATTTAGAAAGTAAGTTGTTGCAGTCGTTAGCAAATGCATTTATTTATTAATTTTAATTTGAATTCCTCTATTTTAAGTTTCTTGATCTCAACGTTTGAAAATTGTATCTGTGCAAAACATTGATTTCGAATTTCCTGCATCATGGTTTTGGGCTCTTAAGGTTTCTTGCTCACTGCAATGACCTCAGATATTTTTTAAGTCCTTAAATTAAATTATTAATAGTACAATTGGATACTTTGATAGCGCTCATAGCAATCTCTTCTACTCATGAGGATGGGGAAGATAGTTGGGGTCAGAACCCTGAGACATATTCGATAATCCTACGTATGAATCATATTCACTTAAATTTAAAGCGCGTAAAAAAATTTTTTAATAAATTTTCTTAAGCAATCGCAATTCTAAAATTTTGTGCAACTAACTCAAAATGTTCTTACGCTAAGCCCAGCTGAACAAAGCTAATATAGTTTATCTTTGTTAAAATTTATGATAATTCATTTCATTACTTAAAACCATCCTCACATTCTTAATTAATAATCTTACTTCACTTTAATTTATTAATCAAATTATTATTATTTTTTCTTTTTAAATAATTCAATAATTTTTCTTTAGGACTTTTTTAAGCTCATTTTAAATATTTAATAAAAATTCAAAATTATAAAATCTTTTGAGAACGTTCTACAAAAATAAATAATTTTTATCATTATTATTTTAAGTAGCTACCTAATTAAATTACTACCTACTTTTTCTTCTTCTTGACTGAACTTCAAACAAGAAAGACGTATTAAATTGTTTACGGAATACTAATTCAGCAGAATATATATATATATATATATATATATATATATATATATATATATATATATATATATATATATATATATATATATATATATATATATATATATATATAAATATAAACCTTTATATATATATATATATATATATATATATATATATATATATATATATATATATATATATATATATATATATATATATAATTTATTTCGGTTTATAATGTTGATATTTTATTTAATAAAATACTATTAATATCAGGGTTGGTGATTTTTAAATTTTTTTTTTTATAGAAAAAATCAATTTTTTATTTTTTTTTTTCAGATTCGTGACGTCACGCGAAATATAATTTGTAAACAAACTTTTTTTAAGTTCGATATACCGTAGTATTATTTTTCACTTTTTAAGTGATTTATTCATTCTATATAAATCCTAATGAAAAATCAGGAAGGGTAACTAACTGTGAAATAAAAAAATTCTGTTTATACTAAATTTCACTTTGGTTAGCTATAAACATTTGTAAAATAGGGCCTAGGCCTATTATACGACATTATACAAAAACAATATACATATAATTAGTCCGCATCTGGCATTAATTTTCAATTTTTAACCCTAGGCCTTAGTTCTAGGTTAAAAATCTTACAATAGGGTCTATAGACTTAATGAAACAGCAACACTAAAGAGTGTTACGGACTTACGGGTTACAATGCCAATAGTTTGTTGAAAATTGAAAAAAATATATTAAAAACATAATATATATAGTTTTATTTTAATTTTTTATTTCTATTGAAGTTAAATCAGTTAAATATGCAAAAAAAAAAAAAAAAAAAAAAAAAAAAAAAAAAAAAATAAAAATAAAAAAAAATCAAAAAATCCTGATTTTTTTAATAAAAAAATCTAAGTAAAAAAATCAGTTGATTTTTTTTCATGCCATCCCTGATTAATATAATTTAATCTTTAAATTTATTTTTACAGGTTTTATTTTTGTGAAGCATCAGCGAGCTTGAAAAAATGGACTGAATACTTTCCCAGGTTCTCATTCTGGGATTGACATCGCTACTAGTTTTGAAAGTATAATGAATAATTGAGAAATTCCTCCTAAAAAATCCATTTGACCCTTCGAAATGGAACATATAACATGAAACTTGGAACTGATTTAGCAGGAGACACAAGTTTCTCTTATTTTATTCATGAATTTCAATTTGTTATTAAAGACGCCTTATTTTTTCAAAGAACAGTAAGTGATTTAATAGGGAAATGTAGGACTATTTGTACGCATTTCAATAATTCCTGTTTAAGCTGTAATGAACTTAAAAGAATACAGAGAGACTTGGACCTACATCTTGCAAGTCCACTTATGCCAATTCAAGATGTTAACACCAGGTGGAATAGCACATATTTGGTTCTAGAAAGAATTGAATGTTTGAAAACGACCTCTGCAAATTTATATTGTAGAACAATCAAACATTCAAGCTTTGACTGCTAACTTGAAACTTGAAACTTGAAAAAATTCTAAGAGTTTTGCAACCATTTCTCATGGTTACGGAAAATATAAGGAAAAATCAATTATATCATCAATTATTCTCCATATTCGAGCTCTCCATCATATCTCTCAAACTCTGAGGATAACAGCGGAGTTCAGACTTTAAAAGAAGAGCTTAAGAAGGCTTTAGAGTTTAGACTTATGAATAAAAAGGAAGAGATAGAATCAACAGACATACCAAAACAAGATGATTGTTTTAAGCACTGTAGTAGACCCAAGATACAAACTGACTTTATTTTCTAATGAAATAAGAGAATTGAGTAGAAAATGGATGCTTGAAGAAATATGCAAAGAATTGAAGGTAGAAAGTGATGATAGTAGTAGCAGTACAGAAGGTTCAGGCGGTGAGTCATCCATCCATGGTCAGAAACGAGCATCATCTACAATAAACTTAGATTTGCCAAGTACCTCAAAATCATCAGGAGCATTAAGAGAAGAAATTACTGCAAAGTTACTTAGCAGCCCGAGTATAGGAGTCGCCTCTGATATATATATATATATATATATATATATATATATATATATATATATATATATATATATATATATATATATATATATATATATATATATATATATATATATATATATATATAAAAGGAAGTATTTATAGAATGTATTTATTTTTTATTTAGTCTAGTGTTTAAAAAATTTTTATATATATATATATTATATATATATATATATATATATATATATATATATATATATTTATATATATATATATATATATATATATATATATATAATATATATATATATATATATATATATATATATATATATATATATATATATATATAATATATATATATATATGTATATATATATATATATATATATATATAATATATATATATATATATATATATATATATATATATATATATATATATATATATATATATATATATATATATATATATATATACGATATATATATATATATATATATATATATATATATATATATATATATATATATATATATATATATATATATATATATATATATATATATATAATAATAATATATAATATATATATATATATTATTTACTTTAGTTTTAAAAAAATTTTGTTTTTATATATATAATATAATATATATATATATATAATATATATATATATAATAATAATAATAATATATATATAATAATAATAATATAATATATATATATATATATAAAAACAAAGATTTCTTAAAGACGCTAAGTGATAATATATATTTATATATATATATATATATATATATATATATATATATATATATATATATATATATATATATATATATATATATATATATATATATATATATATATATATTATATATATATATTAAATTATATATATATATATATATATATATATATATATATATATATATAATATATATATATATATATATATATATATATATATATATATATATATATATATATATATATATATATATATATATATATATATGCTACACAAGGTTACTATTATATTTTGTTAAAAGATGGGCTATGGATTATGTAAAATAAATCCCTTACAGCAAATTTTTCTCGGAAGTAGAGTAGTAATTCCGGTACCGGTCGGATGCGAAACCAGAAAAAAATTTTAAATCCCGGCCGGATTTCGGGCTGGAACGGAATTCCGGTACACCTCTGATATAAAATTTTTCTTCCTTTCTGCTCCACTATCATGTCGTTGACCAATCAGAAGGTCTTATTTATTTCAACCTTCGAAGTATTGCCTTCGTTAAAGATTCTCCTTTTTTCCCCTACAACAGCCATTAAACCCTAAGAAATTTTTACGAAGCATACATATGTTTTCCTTATTTCTAGTAATATGTACTCTTAATTTGCTTTGATTAGTATGTTTATTATTCTTATAAATTAAAATTAAGAGATTCAATTCATAAAATATTTTTTGACAGTTTAAATAATTTAGGGGGATTCAAACCCCTGGATACGACCTTTTATATATATATATATATATATATATATATATATATATATATATATATATATATATATATATATATATATATATATATATATATATATATATATATATATATATATATATATATATATATGCGGTGCACTGGAATATTTATTCCGGATTTTTTAGAAATTATCCGGATTAGAAGCAAATAAACACATGTTAACAGATCTTAAAGATCAAATAAAGTCAAAGAATTTATATATATATATATATATATATATATATATATATATATATATATATATATATATA
>JABUQX010009803.1:17500-62500 GCA_015478945.1 Trachelipus rathkii | reverse complement strand
TACAGGGGAGGGGTGCATAAGTTTCCCTTAGGCACTTAAACATATCAAATTCGTGTCCTATGGTTTCGTATACATAAACACAATCTCATTTGACTTGTTATATGTTTGTAGCCTGGTTACAACTCTGCCTCAGGCACATGCTCATTGCATCACACCATGAACCTTCTGTATCTGACTTTTACTTTCTTCATCCTTCCTCCGTCTTCCTCTCTTATGCATTCTATATGTTTAATGTAACGTACATCAAGCAAGTCTAAAGCAAGTTTTGATTCAGGGGCAACAATACTCTGACTAGTCTCCCACTCCTGCTCCACTTAGCCTCCGCCCTGGATTCGGTCCACGACCTTCTCGAACTCCGACTCCTTCATCTCTGTACTTTATTTGTTCTTTTTTTTTCTTTGGAGATCCATTTAGGATGGCTCTCAGACACCCTAGAGGGTGCTGAAACCCTTAAAATCCAGTTCTAAGGGTTCATATATACATAGGGAGAGATACCTTCCTCGGTCTATTATATGAGCGTAGCCAGATGTCTCCGGAGCAGTGCTCAGCATCATGTGGTTTCACCATCTCTGACTTGTTCTTATTTCATCTTCATCCTTTCTCTTTCTTCTTCTCTTATGCATTCCATGTATTTCATTTTTCTTATGAAACCCTCTTAAGGGGGGTCCTTAGACACCCTTGGAGCTTTCGAAGCCCTCAAAATCAAGTTCTAGTGATTCGATAACATAGGTAAGATACCTTACTCGGTTTATCACACGTTTGTAACCTGATTTCAACCCTGTTCCGGCTCCGGAACCGCTCCGTGATCCGCAGCATGATCCTTATCAGGTTCCGATTCCTTCGCTGAAGCCTGTCGGCAGCTTATTTTCCACCTAGCTAAGACCATATTCAAGGTAAAGAACTCAGTACCCACTTGCGGCTTGAAACCTCAACTCCACTAAGGCGAGAATACCAGCTATATGTGGTCCAAGTTTGAAAGGGCCCCTATAATTAAATCCCCTACAAATAGGGAGAACCTGTATATATATATATATATATATATATATATATATATATATATATATATATATATATATATATATATATATTATATATATATATATATATATATATATATATATATAAATAATAATAATAATAATAATAATAATAATAATAATAATAATAATAATAATAATAATAATAATAATAAAAATTAGAACATAAAAGGAAAGAAAGATAAATCGAAGGAAAAAGGTCCTGAAAGGGAGATAGCAAATTGACCGCTTAGCGATAGTAGATTCAATTTAAAAGCATCTCCATATGAACTTTTCCGTGTTGATGTATCGGTAATGTCATGGTTGACCATCCCGAAAGACGCAGGATCAAATCCGCCTTCGGACATTTTGCTGCGTATGTGCACAGATTGCGCCCGCGAGTATTATTGAAAGCTAAAACGAATTTAAACTAAATATAAATTAAAATATTTAAACAAACTAAATTAAAATATTTGATGAAGGATAGATTATATATATATATATATAGTATATATATAGTATGAGCGAAAGTCAGATCATGGTTGTTATATATATATATATATATATAAGGTATTATATATATATATATATATATATATATATATATATATATATATATAAACATACAGGGATGTGCGCGCGCACCAAAACCAACAAAACCAACAAACAACAACAAAAACAACCAAAATGTGTACACATGCCCGTATGTAAGCGAATACATAACTATAGGCACTCATGTACATAAATGTGTGCACACATGTACTTATAAAACGTGTGCACAGTTATCTGCCTCTTCTGTTTATCAGTACTCTTGTGTTTATTTTCCGGTTCAAGGTTAATGTGAACGAAGAAACAGAAGACCTGCGGAGTTTATTTAGCCACTGATCAAGGGTTTTCAGAACAGGGTAAAAGGGAAGTGATGTCTGCTACAGTATTCTTGAAACCGTGCAGTAATTTGTAGTAAATTTATTTTTTATACCCTTTACTTATTCATATTAACATTAATTTTAGATTTGCAATTAGAAAATTTTTAAAACTTTTAACCCATATATGCCCAGAAATAATTTATGTTTTGGGAATCGCTTTAAATTTCAATATATCATGTATTATGATATTATATGACCAAAATCGTCAATCAAAATTTTTTTGAAAGGTTTTATTGAAAGTTAGGGCCCGATTTTATGTGTTGCGTGAACGCATCATTGGGCATCCAACATGCAACTGATGTTGCGTGAACGCAACACTGGGCATGAGCTTACACCAATTACTTTATCATTTTACATTGTGTTACTTTTATAATGAAATTAAAGTATAAAATAAAAGAAAAAATGATTGTTACATAGTTTTACTTATCACAATTGAATGTAAAAATGAACTAGAAAATTGATCAAGCACAACAAAACTGATCCTCTTTAGTGTGACATTCAGCAGAACATTGCATTACAAGGAACGCTATATTTTGTTTAAATATATAGATATAGTTTGGCTATGACATTCCTTACATCTTCGCCTTTGTTTTGCCGTACTTTCAACAATGTCATGACTCACTTGGTCATATAGTTTCTCAGTATTTATGGTACATATACTCAACAAACGTTGCTTTCCAGGATTCTTAGGTGGGTTTCCATACTTCTTCAACCAGCATTGTACAATTGACCTAGTGAAGGTTAGCATATCGTCTTCATATCCTCCCTCTCGAGCAAAAAGCCAGGCATTGTTAACACATACATTTAGGCTATCATTTAGCAGAGTAAAGGAAAGTACCATTTCTTGCCACAAATTGAAATTTTGTAATGGGAAATGTTTTCGTCCATCTTGTCAACTCCACCCATATGTTTGTTATACATATGAATTTAATTTGGAACAGATATATTTATTCACTTTCTTTCGGCTTCTGAGTAGCACTCTGTTTTTTTCAAAGGGAGCACTCCATGTTGATTAGATGTAATACACACTGATCCATTATCGTTCCAACTGGCAACTATTAAATTAACATCTCTATCCAGAAGGTGTTCTTCAGCACCCCATAGTAGTTTTCCAAACCGCTTATTGTCAGTTAATGGACACCTCTCTACTCTATTTCTTCGTACATCAGGAAATGACGGCTTATGTAAACACTTACCTAAATTGTTCTCATTATGCAGAAGATCCTCAGTGTTCCACTGCCGCAATTTTAACTTCTTTGACGAAGTTTTGGCCTAAAAACAGATTCTGATATTGTCGGTGAAGTTGTAGGTCTAAGAACAGATCCTGGTATGATGGAAGTACTTTTACTAATTGAAGAATGAGAAATCGGCTGTTTTCCTGGCAAGTTTTGCAATACAACTTCTTATTTATCTCCTGAATATTCATCGGTGATGCCATCATTTTCGGGTGGTGAAATGTAAATACACGCTTCTTTCCTAATTTCAATAACGGTGTCCTGAGTTTCTTGCAGATCTAAATCATTTTCATCATCTGACTCGTTTTTCTCTAATTCTTCTAAAAGCTGATCCAATCTCATCCCCGTAAAATTGATTATATATATAGCATAGCAGCAAGGAAGTATAGCAGTATATATATATATATATATATATATATATATATATATATATATATATATATATATATATGTTATATATATATATAGTTAGCATAGTATAGAATAAAAAAATAATATATATATATATATATATATATATATATATATATATATATATATATATATATATATATATATATATATATATATATATATATATTATATATATATATATATGTATATATATATATATATATATATATTTATATATATTTATATATATATTAATATATATATATATATATATATATATATATATATATATATATATATTCTGTGAGTTATGTTGCATGAAATGTCACATTGACCTAACATAGTATACATATGGGATGCCCAATGTTGCGTAAACACATCAAAATATTTTATGGGATGCCCAATGTTGCGTGAACGCATCAAAATATTTTTCTCAATTTCACAGTAAAATATGGAGGACATTTTATATATAAAATACATTACTGAATAATTTGAACATTACAAATACTATCAGTTTACGCGATCATGACCTAATATATTCATAATTATGCTTCAACTGTTTGCCTTACCTTCGTTTGTTACATGCCTTGTTGCTTGTAGAAAATGTTCAATTTTAAAATCATACCAAAATAAATCCTATAGCAGAATAGACAAGTAATACATCAGATCCACTCGTCACACTATCTGTGAAGACACTAAATTTTGATTGAAGCCAAATTGGAGACTCGTGTGACTTACAAGTTCGAAAAAGAAAAGACAATTTTGGTGTTGCGTGAACGCATCAGTGGGCATAAATGGGTTAATGTTTGATGGAGCATCAAAACTTTTGGTTAATTGTTCTTTTTAAACAATAATTCAATTGTAATCTAAGACTATGGACTTAATATGTTTTGTGGCATTCAAATCATGAGCATTATTAAAAGGACTTCATAGCAATGGCGATAAAAGATATCAACAAGACTATTCCATTTTACTGCTGGAGAAAATTCCAGAGTGCTGAGAATCTCAAACTTCTGGAGAGCCCAATTAGAAGGCGAAAATAAACCCACTTAATGGGTGAATGCCCTTCTTGAGAGAAGTTTCAGAATATATATATAAATATATATATACTAGATTGGTTATATATATATATATATATATATATATATATATATATATAGTTATATATATATAAGGAAAGTTAAGTTACTATATATATATATATATATATATATATATATATATATTGAGCATATATATATATATATATATAATATATAAAAATCACTGCATATGTGTGTTTGTGCGACTCGTTTGCTATTTTTGTTAAGTTGATATAAATGTCCCTTTTTGTAAAGATTCTCAGCAATATCTGTTCCAAAATTACGTTTTCCTTCTTCTCATATTTCTTTTCTTTTCCTTTTCTTAAATTTTAAAGCTATTTTTTTTTCTTTATTTTTTTAATTTTGAGTTTTGGAATGGAAGGGAAGAATAATCTCCTCCCCTCCCCCCATTTTTTTAAGCATCTTTTCTTAATATACATAAAAGGCTTTCTGTGCTCGTATATTTTGGAGTTTTTGTTAGATCTTCTTTTATTCAAACCATTATGAATGAGTATCAGAGTGTGTGTGACCTGCCGGAGTGTCGGTGCTCTCCGTCGTGTGTGTGTGTGTTTTTGACGTGTGTGTTATCTTTTGTTGGTAAGGCCGCGCTCGCTGGAAGTTGGGACGCCATATTTAAGGAGTTCTTTTAACTTTTTATCACATTTTTTCCGTTTTTGTCTTATCGGTTTTTGAATTTTTTTTTTTTCGCCTTTGGAATGATTTTTTTTTTTTTTTTACATAAATGAAAGAGGGAATTTAGGCTAAATTTTTGAATTCCCTTCCTCATATTTTATTTGAGGGGTGATGAAGAAAGGTTTTTTTTTTTTGAAAGACTTTATTGCGAAGTCGCGAAATCTGTTACTGACATGATCTAGCCCAAAAACAGCGCTGTGGAAAAGGTCAATAAATTGAGCTACTGCGGATCAAGCTCCGACTCTGACTCCGGCTTTAACTCCACACCAAATTTTTAAATCTTACGAAAAATGCACTAAATTGAACCCCATTAATTTATTTCATATTCATCTACATTTTATCTATTAGACTATATATATATATATATATATATATATATATATATATATATATATATATATATATATATATATATATATATATATATATTCTTATTATATATATTATTGAGTATATATATATATATATATATGTTATATATATATATTCTTAACAAAGAATAAAGATATCTGGAAGCTCGCGGTTGTTTATTTAAACACAGTGGGTCAGCGTAGTAGCGCATGGTGCCAAACCACCGGAAGCAATACTCTATATATATGTTGTTGCAGCAGCATATATATATATACAGCGAATATATATATATGTTGCTGGCGTTGCTGGATGTTAAGTATGTCTCCTCCCAACTCGAAAGCAGCTATATATATATATATATATATATATATATATATATATATATATTATATAATATTGCTTCAGTGAACTAACTTATCTGCTCTGCATCGATTACTGTGTTTAAATAAATGTACGAGCTGTTTAGGTATATATATATGCTGTTAAGAACGTTGCCAGAAATTTATAATTGTGCTCTAGTACAATGTATAAGAATTGTTTTATTCACTTTATTTGTATTCCTTCATTTATTTTCTATACTGTTTTCAAGAAAAAAAAAAATCTGAAAAGTTTTAGTCCATTCTAGAAATTTTTTCAATCTTGGACCGATTGGGAGATCATCAAAATGGTTCTACTTCAAAACAAAGCAAAGATATAAATAACATTCTTCTGATCTGAGAAATCCCATTTTGACATGAGGAGAATCGAAAATTGCACAAAACTTGTTGTTCGCTGCTGAGAAAGACGTCGGTCGCTCTTTTTCATTCTCTCAACCTTGGCCGCTGTTTATGTACGAACGATAGACTTGTGAAAGGATTCCCAAAAATGAAGACAAATAAGACACCATTCTGATTTCGGGGAATCTCCAAAATTTCAAATGAGAACAAACATCAAATTCTTGACACTTCAGTTACGAACTTGGACGATATATTATATATATATATATATATTTAGTTGGTTGGATATATATACATATATATTATTGGTTATTGGCGAGCAGTTGAAGGATAGTTATTATATATATTGTTGTTGTTATTACTATATATATATATATTATATATATATATATATATATATTATTATATATATATATATATTATATATATATACATGGTTGCTATTATTAGCTGTTGGCTACAATATATTGAGTATATACATATTGTTACATGGCTGGCTGTTGCTACATCTGTTGAGTATATATAGCATATATAAGGGTTGCTGTTATAATATATATATATATTATATATATATATATATATATATATATATATATATATATATATATAGTCCATTTTTGTAAGGGAATAGGGTCTGTATTTGATGCTTAAAGTTGCTTCCTGTATAGAATTTCCACCCATTAAACCCACAAATTTTCTATAATATATATAAGATATAAGTGTTGGTTATATATATATATATAGTTATATATATATATTTGTTAAGTTATATATATATATATATATATATATATATATATATATATATATATATATATCAGGCTTGAATACAAAGTACATGCACTTTAAGTTTCAAAAATCAAAAGTACTTGTACTTGAGCCCGATGCACTTGAAAACAATTAAGAACTTTAAGTACAAGTTAAGTTTTAAAAGTAAAAATCCTAAAAAATATTATAGTTGCAGTAAAAGTTGGTTTCAAAGAAGCAGGACAGTTAGGCATAACATTAAGATATGCTAGAAATTTATGAATAACTTGAGGAGGCGAGACTGCATGTGATCAACGATAAAACTCTGTTTCATCAAGTAAATTATGCCTTGTGTTCGAGGGCACAAGAGTATCTTGAACAAATGCAACCAAAATATGAGGATAGTGTTCTGGTATTCGAATTTAAAACAATTCATAAAAAAGTCTTCAGTTGTGTGAAAAAAAAATAAATGGCAAATGTAACCTAGTATAAGCTGCAGTGGTGCTCTGAAGAGGAGGAAAAAGTAACCCTAAGGTCCTTCTTAATAGAGGCAGCACAGCTCATTTTCAAAGAAGCTGCAAAAGCTTCCAATATCAATATTGCATTATTCAGAGGCTTTACTGGGACCAAGTTCAAGAAATTCTCCACCAAAGAGGAAGAAATTATTCAGCATTAAGGCTTCCTCAACTCGAAACTCGCCAGACGCAAACCAGATGCAGAATCACATTAATATCGAAGTACAGAAATATTTCAGTCAACCTTATCTGTACAAAGGAATGTACTGATATATTGGAAAAATCGTGAGATGTTTCCAACACTGACAAAGCTAGCACATAAATATCTGGCTATTCCAGCATCTTCTGCACCTGTAGAATAAAATCTTCAACATCGCTGGAAAACTCTCTTGCACCGACAGATGTCAGTTGACTGACAAGAATTTTGAAACTGTAATATTTGCAAATTGCAACAATAAATAGAATCACCATTTTAAGTTTCACACTTGGGAATAAATGAAAATACTAATAAAAAAAGACATACAGAAAATTTTATACTTTTAATAAATTCTTATATATTTTACTATATTATTTACAATAATTCAGAAATTAGGAATGGATCTCCTTAGTATAAATATACGCGTTAGCGATTACCGTTTGAGCGGTTTGGGGGAAATATTCAACCAAAAAGTTGTGGATTCAATAACATTATTTAAGAAACCGAGCATCCCGTCAGGCGACATCACAGGTATCCAGCCTGTAATCTAAT
This sequence comes from Trachelipus rathkii, assembly GCA_015478945.1. Lineage (NCBI taxonomy): Eukaryota > Metazoa > Arthropoda > Malacostraca > Isopoda > Trachelipodidae > Trachelipus > Trachelipus rathkii. Next base: position 54,078 of record JABUQX010009803.1, on the reverse strand, counting down.
CTCGTTTTTTATCTTCTAATTGCGATTAATAATATAGAAATATTGAAACATTAAAATAATTTAAAGACGAGGTGATAGGAAGGCTGACACCTGGTAGATGTCGCACTTGATGGGGAGCTCGGTTTGCTTTATAACTGTTCTGAATCCCAATTTTTTGAGATGTTTGCAAGAGAGGATGGTCAGATTGAAGTGATCCTGTTAGCATCGGGTATATGTGCTCACTCGCACAGGCGGTGGTTCAATCCCCAGGAGGGCAGTAATCTTGCTTTACATCTTCCACTATGCAGGTATATTTCTTATATAATATATACCTTATATATATTATATATTTATAAAATATATATTATATATATTAATATTTATATATTATATTATCTTTTAATATAATATAATATAATATAATAATATAGTATTATTTAATATATATATATACTGTACCTACTATATATTATATATATATATATTATCTATAATATCTATTAATATTACGACTTATTTTTCTTTACCCATAAACTCTCTCTTACTATATATATTAGTATATACTATTATACTATATATATTAATTTCATATATATATAATAATGAAGAAATGATTGGTTGGATTTAGAAGTTGTGTAACAAAGCGTTATGGAGGGTAAGTATAGTTCCGAGGGTTTGTAGGAGGTCAATATACCCTTTTTATAAGAGGTAACGGGGTTAAAGGTAACTGTAGGTATTACAGTGGAATTAGTTTATTGAGTATTTGTAGGGAAGATATATGCTGGTATTTTGGTGTCGGAAAGAGTGCGTTCGAGTTAATGAGACTGGCATTGGTGAGCAACAGGTGCGTTTAGAGAGTTTATGATAGCGGGATGTTGTAGATAATCTTTATCATTGAAACAATGATAATAGGAAAATGAGAAGAAGAATAAATTGTATTTAGGTTTTTAATTAGATTTTGCAACAGACATTTAGATTTAAGTTGTAATCCAATGTTTTAGTGTATTATATAGTGCTTTAGGTGGTAAGCTTCTAAAATTAGAATCAAGGTATGGTTGACGATGTGAATGCGTGTTTAAGATAAGTAGATCGACGTGATTATTTTTATATTAATAACAGTCGGAAATGAGGCCGGGATGTGTTATGCCTTATTGGTTATTCAATTTGTAATAATATTAAGATGGGTTATGAAAGATTAGAGGTGGGGTGCAGGGGATGGTGTTAGATTTAGAATGGCAAGAGAGTGGAGGGTTCCCTCTCTATTATATGGGAATGATTTTGTGTTTTGTGTAGCGAATCTGGAGAGACTTGAGGGATTGGAAGAGAAAGTTGATATTGTGTGTAAAGGATTGGTTTGAAAGTAACCGTAGATAAGTGAGGACGTTCCTCGGTGTGACGCTATAGCAGATGTGGCCACAGCCGGAACCAGGGTCTGAGGGAAGTATTTAGCGTCTATGTTTGTTGGAGGAAAAGGGGAACGGATGATGCACAGAGTGTAGTAGGAAAGTATGAATGGCAGGAAAGTGTGGTTGAGGGAATTAAATCCTGGTGGATGTAAGGTTTACTACTCTTTCAGTGAGCTAAGGTCTTACGATGAGGCTGTATGTTACTGTGTTAATTGAACAGTTATTGAGACTATTGAGTTCTGGATAAGAGGGTATATATACTAAAGTTACATATGTAGTTCAGCGACAATCTTAGGAGAGAAGATTGATAAATAATGAGATAAAATGAACGTATCAAAGAGTTGTGTGGTGTGAAGAAAGGGTAAATGAGTAGAAATAATGAAAGTAACGTTGAGGTGGTTTGGTAGTATGTGGAAGAATGGATGATAGTCGTTGGTTAAATTGATGTATTGTGTGTGTTGGAAACTGACCGACTGGGAGACCAAAGAAAAGTGGATTTGAGCAGGTAATAGGAATGTCTGGAAGGATGAGGTAATAGTGAGATGTGCAGAGGCGAGAAGGAGGTTGCATAATGAATTGATGAGCGGATGGTTTGTGAGGGGGTTATGTATGGGCCACCTGTTTACAAGGCAGACCCCTCTGACGAGATGCCATATTTGAGGGCTCGTGTGGTCCGATTGAAGATCTGGGGTAGATTTTTTGACTGCGACTGAGTTTCACTAAAAAGTATGAGGGAAGTGTTAAGCTGGGCTTTTTTCGATTGCTTATGATTTTATCTCCTAATTTCTGTTTTTCCACGTGGATAGTGTTACGCATTTTACCCAGTAATGGTAAACGAGAAGAAGCATTTTCGGTACAAAATAGATTTTATAAAGACATGATAGATATTAAATATTATTATTATAATATATTATTATATCTATTATATATATAATATATATATTATATATATATTATATATATATATATTATATTATATATATATATATATATATAATAATATTTATTACATATATCAAGTTCTCGATAAAGTACTCTAATGTTTTTGTTAAAAGAACCTGATTGAAATGTCTTGAATTGAAGAGTAGAGCCAAGTCAAAGGAAGACTTGAAATTCTTAGAAATATTTTATTGATCATGTACATTTGTTGGAATCTGTTTTTATAATAGATATTTATAATGAAAATTACTATTAATTATTTATATTGTATCGTACGGTTAACTTTCTATAGTTGATACTACTATATGATTATATGTATCGTATGTTATTATATATATTTTCGAAAAAGGAAATCTGTTTTTGTCTGAGCAAGACGGAGCAAGAAGAGAGTAACACACTAGACGTCGACAGGACCGGAAACCTGGGTTTTCGCTTAGTTGGGCGTGACGTGCATTTACAGCTGAGCTACCGTGACGACATTTTGGTGCTCTGATCTCTTGTTGATTATAATAGCGAGCAGAATGTCACCGAATTGGTCAATTCTTTCTAAGTATCTTTTATTAAAACTAAATACGTTGAATAGTTGAGTACCACTTTATTATTTAATACTTTTGTTATATCAAAGAATCAGATTCAGAATTTTGCTGTGTTTTGCATTCTCCTTTATATTTAATTAGATTGTTTTAACTTCTCATTTATTTATGTTTAAATTTTATAAATTTTGATAAATTACTATTATCTAAAAAGTTTTCTTCACAGTTCGAAGAATGTTCACATTTCACCAAAGCGAATAACGCAATCTACAGAATATCACCAGCACTCAAATTCTTAATCACCCTATGTCACTCTCGGTTGTCAATAGATATATGATGCATATCATAATAAATCTATTTATTATTTCATTCTTTTCGTAGAATCTTCTTTCTTTTTTCTTTTATTTTCAACTGCCCTAATTTTAAGCGTGACGGTTCTCCGACGTTATTTAAAATTCTCCATAAACATCGTATCAACAACATATAAATTCAATTACCTTATGCGTATTATATTGAGTTTATCAGATACGAAATTATTTCTCTTAGCAATATATAATAAAATATTGTATCTCTATGAAGAAAAATCATATTATCTAATTAATAATCCATAAATAATAATTGATCCAACAATCTAAGATAATCTAAGTAATCATAATAATTTCAAGATATAAAATTTTATCGAGTTAAGAAATTAATAACAATATAAAAGATTGTGATTCAAATGTACGATGTCATGATCTGAATTAATAGTCGCATTTAAAATAAATAACTACATGGTGGAATAGAGAAAATTGAGTGATTAGAAAAATCAAATAGTAGGATAAATACCGTAAGAAGAAAGTGAATATAAACAATGGAGAGATTTTTATAAATAAAATGATTCTTATAGATTAATTATATAGTCTTTTTGTATCAGAGATAGAGAGAGGTTTTGATAGTACATTTTTACAATTTCCAATAATAAACTGAAGAAAAATCTATAAATATTGTTGCGGCGGTAAAATGGAAGCAAATTTGGTAATAGTCAAAATTACCGTCAGAAATATTATAGTGAGTAGATCATAATTGAATAAATATACATTCAATTTATTTAGTTATATATACAAAAATATATTTATAATAAAATTCGTGTTGATATGAGAAGAATAAATAGATATAACAATAAATAATTTATATTATATTTATTCGATTCTATTTCAACAATTAATAACATAGATTTTATAAAATAATATATAATTATAACTTAAAAAAATTTTATTAGTTGAATTTTGGTCGAAATAGGAGAGTAACAAGTAAATTCTTATTAAAGTTTGCTGATTTTTACATGAAAAGAGCATATATGTGTGAATATATTAGATAAGCATAAGTCGTATGCACATTATATGCTTAGAAGAATTTAGTGTTTTTCATAGAGTGTATTTTTGTAATGTTTACTCTTATCTCAGGCGCGTTTATAAGATGATACAAAGCGCACACGCTTTCGCTTCGCAATGGGTTTATATAGAGGTGGGTGAAAACACCACTATGTGATTCATTTAATATTATTTTATCCATGAACTCCTAGCATTTGTGTGAAAATATTAAAAAGGTAAATAGTGTGGAGACATTGCATTAGCAAGCAATTAGAGCAACAGAGTAAAAGAATATAAAAATATCAGTGTCGTCGGAGTTACAATGCTATGCTCGACACAGCGGATCGAAGGTTGAGAACAAAGCGTAGTATAAAGGCGTTTTATGGCATCAAGGATAACGACGATACCGAATTTGCCACTATAAATGCAAGTACTTTTTGCGGAGAGAAGAGTGGAAGATGGCTCAGTAGTGTGTGTATTTTGCTGGAAGAAGAATCTTGGATGTGTGGGGGTTTGGAGTGAGGGGTACCGAGGAGTGGAATAGAGCATACATAAGTAATGTAATGATCTACAACGTGGAGGATGGAGAAGGCACAGGCAGTTACGAGAGCGTCACATGAAACCTCGAACTCTATGAGAAATATATAATGGAAACTTTGTTAAAAATGAAAGAATCATTTGACGTTCTTTTGAAGATGGAAGGCGAAACATTGAGCTTAATCCATATGTTGTATAGCGGCGCGCAGCCAGGTAAAGACCAGTTGAGTAAAATAAATGGAATTCGAGGGAGTTCTCCAAAAGACTTATGACGTGGTAGAGGAGAAAAGAAAACTTTAATGGAGGGATATTGAACCGTCATGTTGGAACCGTAGAGAAGGAGAGGAGATTGTCTGGGATTCATGGAATAGGGGATGTGAGAAACGTTGATGGGGTGGAAGAACCACTTCGAATTTGATGCCAACCGTGATGAGACACACTTCAGTAACTCATGAGGTTCTAGTTTGAAACTTCACAGTATAACGCTAATCGCGAACAGAAGAAAGTAAGAAATTGGTAGAAGTTGAACGTGTTATAGGTGGAGTGCGGAGGAACAGAGAGAGATACACGGAGAAATCAATAATTGACATGATGCTAGCTAGCGATAGAGGATTATTGAAGAATGTAGGAAAAGGCGTATGTCACCACGAGTTTCATAGATTTGCAGACCTCAATTAAGTGACATTTGGTAGTGGTAAACTGATTTGGGAAAAAAGAGGAGGAAGACGCAAAAAACAAGAGCGAAAAGCCGGATACAACAACAGACATGGACTAGCCTGTTTGGAAAAGCTGAGGTGACGCTGTGTAACGGGGATAGAGCTCGCATTTATGAAAAACCTAAACGAAGTGATGTAGATAGCATACGACGAACAGAACGGATCGGTGAGAGTTGCTGCAAACCTCTTATGACATAGCGTGTGCATGATCTCGACATTGTGATAAAGCGAATAGTAATTAGTGAAGAAAAGTCGGCTGGGGAGAAAATCTGGTAGGAAAAAGAAGCTCGGCATTGGTATGGCATACATTATTGAGAAGTTAAAGATGTTAGAAGACGGTAGCGAACGGTCCACAAAGGAATATGAAAAATATATGGAGAAATGTTTAGATGTAAGACGAGACGGTAATGGAGACCAGAGATAGATTACTAGAATATGTAAACGCAGATAGAATGCCTATGGCGCGGGTAGATGTGTAGAAAAGATAGAGCGTAAGGAATACTTTAGATGGAGGAAGCAATAGGAAGGAACTGAAGAAGATACGAAGAGGCACGGAGATTGGAACAACTATTATTTATATGGTGTATTATTTGGCGGATAGTTTGGAATGAGAGGAAATAAAAACCGGAATATTGATATATTACGCGCGGTTTTGAATTGAGAGGGAGAAACCCTTTGGTGAGAAAGGGAAGAGGAGAAGTAACGGAAAGGTGAAAGCGAGTATTTTCGAGGATATGATTGAAAAGGTCAGGAGTGATAGGAGAGGAGAGGAAAGATTGGTGAATGAATTCACAAATGAAGAGTAAGACTCAGAACATTGAGGAATAATTTTATGTAAGGTTTGTAGAGATGGAAGGAAGAAGCGTTCAAGATATTAAAAAAAGGAAAAGTGCAGGACAAGATGGAATGAATAATGAACTATTCAAACAGGAGAGGGAATAACTAGCATGGTTGACAAGATTGTAAAACCAAAGTATGGAAAGAAAGAAAATACCAACAGAATGGGAAAGCAAGCCAATCTGTCGATGCATAAGATGAGGGTAGATAAAAGAGGTAATATGCGGAAAGAATATATAGAAGGAAGTAGTATTGTTATGGGGGCGAGTAAGATATATTGAGAGGATCTTAGAAAAAGATTGAGGTAGAGGACGAGGACAAGATTGGAAAATAATGGCAGCAAGGTTTCAGACCAGGAAAAGTATGCTTGAATAATATTTGTAAATGAAGATTCTTTGGTTAGTAACAATTGAGTGATGGAAGGCGTATGCTTGCATTTCATTGACTTGGAAAAGGCTTTCGATAGTGAATAAAATGGGAGATATGAGTCTGTTTGAGGTTGTTAGAAGATCCGGTGAATAGTGATGCTTTACCAAGATAGTCTTTTAGTAGAGCTATTAAGAGTCGTATGTATGAATAGTACATACGGTATAGAGGAACAAGGAAGAAGAAGTGGTTTGAAAGTAGAAAAAATGAGGGTATAGTACAGAAATCTTATTAGTGACAAACAAAAAATCAATGACTCTTTGACATTTACAATGGAACACAAGCAATAGCATCTTAAAGAGGATATGCAGTAGGGGTATAAAATATAGAGAGTGAGCACAACTTTGGTTTATGCAGTGGCGATTGATGACGGCAGTGTAACATCAGGGAGCTAAGACCTGCAAGAAGCTGTGATAGAGTGGAATGAGGTACTGAAAGTCAGCGATGGGCAAGAATAACGAGAGAACAGGAGAAATAATGGTGATTGCAAGAGAGAGGAAGAGGGATGGAGATAGTAGTTGAAATAGGAAGGAGTTTGTAAGGCTCTCGCGATAGATGATTGGAGATTTATGTTATTTAGGTGGCGTGGTATTTGACGACTCTGGCAGACAATGATGATTGAGTTGAAAGGAGATTGGGAGATTTTCAAGAAGTGGGAATTGTTATACCGTTAGCTAAGGGAGAAAGGATACACAGAGGAGTTAAAATATTAATATATAAACCATTCTGAGACCTATATTGTAATGTATGTTTAATGTGGGCAATGCATGTTATCTCTGATGCAAAAAGAGATAGAAGTATGCGAAATGGGGTACTTAAGACTCATTTTAGAGGAGATCGGTGAGAGACGAATGGAGGGCGGCTGGTGAGAAGGCCTTGGGAGACATGAAATTTGTTTATGGAATGCGATGGATGTGAAACATGTTATAAGTATGTTGTGGCAGCTGTAGAAAGAATGAAGATAAGATGAGTTGAGAGAGAGGATGGTCATCTCGGGACCGGGGTAGGAGACCAGAGGTATGAAGACGGAAAGATGGTGGGATTCGACCGGAGAGAAGAGAGGAGAAGAGCAGAGTAGCGGGACGAGAGGACGATGTAGAGTACAAGTAGAGGCAAGGAACGGTGAGGGTAGAAGGAGGAAAGGAATTTTGAAGATAGAATTTTGGAGGAAGATTGTAGGAGGAGAGCCCTGAGATGAGCAATACCGCATAAACAGGACGGAGTGGTGAAAATGAGATATAAGTATTAATAGATAGTGATATATAGATATAGATTAATAGATAGGTAATATAATATATAGACCTGAATAGATATATTATATATAGTAAGTATTTATGATATATATATATAGTGTAGAGGATATGTAATAATATAGTAATATATAGTAAGAATATATTTTTTTATATAAAATAAAATATTATCTTATATAAATTAATATTCTAATAGTAGTCGTCCTCTATGTGTGGCTCGCCTAAAATTTTTAACATTCTATATATATATTGCATTAGAAATTTGAAAAATCATGCTTGAAAAAAACCACTGCTCTAAAATTTGAGATTTATGTTTTGTCTCAATTTCATTTCTTTGCATAGAGTCTCTCTTGTTTCCTTCTTTTAGATAATTACTTTTTGTCTTTTTTCGCAAAGTTCTCTAAATATTTTCTTTGTTCTCATGCAACGATCGATAGGTGATTTTTCAAATTATGGTTGGTGCTTCTTCCATCTGAGCGAAATCTCGAGATAGGTTATTCATAATTGCAAATTGATTGTTGAGTGCTTAAGTTCCCATTCGCTCTCCATATTCAAAGAAACTAACAAAACACTATATATATCTATATCACGTAACACTATTTTTGATTCCTGAAAATGCAAAGTATCCTATTATAATTCGTGAAATATAATCTATAATTAGATATATTGTAATTTCTGAAAAAAGAACTGAAATATAAAAAAATAAATATTATGACACTGAAATAAGGTCATGGAAAGAGGAATTATATTTTTACATCTATAATCTTTCAGACACAACGCCAAGTGTTCAGTATATAGAAGACCTCATAGTATACACGCGGCTCTGCAGGATAATGCACGCAACAAGTCTGCACGGATTTGTGTGACTGAGATGACACAACAAATTTTTGTCGGTGCGAACATGTTACACATGTCAAAATTATGTGCGTGTTGCGGATTTATTCACGCGTTCCGTTCAATAAATTAGTTTATATAATTACTATATATATCTTTATAGCGTATACTAATATATAATCTATCTATAATGATACATAGTTAGTTATATATGAAACTATAGTCGTATATTAATTATGCATGATCTGATAAATGTATATTAGTGATAATGTGTAATACATTATAGAATATATGTATATATGATATATATATATATATATTTGATTTGATATATGAGCTATAATATATATAATTATATCTTCATTATATAATACAATGTATATGTGATAAAACTATAGACAGATAAAGAAAATATTAATAGAATATATATATATCCTTAACGGTTAAGTTAAAAGATAAATATATATTATATAAAAATACTTAACTATATACTATATATAATATTATATAATTATATAAACTTATTTTTGAATAATAAATAATTAAATTAATATATATTATTATATAATTTAATTACAAATAAATAATAGGATACAAATTATCAAATATAATAAATAATAATTTACTACTAATAATAGTTTAGGTTATGAAACTAATGTATTAATTTTATATATATATATATATATATGCTGAGACATAAAAATATATATATAATTATAATATATCAATGTATATTATATTTGTAGAGCTTCGTGGTGTGTAATGGATAAGTCAACAAACAAAAGTAAATTCTTGAAACCGAACTTAGCTGATGTGAGTAGTTGCATTTCAACTTATGCAACTTAATTGTCTCTTAAGATTCTAAAATCTATTCTGATGAGTTCTGCTCAAAATCTGTGTAGTTAATAATTAAAATTCTTATTAAATTAATCCAGTTAGTTTATTTTTGATTTACATAAATATCTTGTGAATAATGCATATATTTAGATTATTCATTAATGCATCCATTAAATATACTCTTTTATTATTAAAATTAAATATGATTATGTATAAATTTTTATGATTATAATTATAAATATAAAGTATAGAAATTATTTTGATTGTCGCAGTTCTCACTTTTAATCTATCAGTTGTGGTATTACCTTACATATTTTATTAACTCAGTTAGTGGAAAATATAAAAAAAAAGGATTCATCATGAAGGTGGCACTCTGAAGGAAATATTTTTTACTCAATTTTTACTCAACGAAGAGAAAAGTCCTACAAAAAAAAATTAATTTTGTATTTACATATCATGTGGGTATTAATTATAAGCATATGTTGTAAAGTTAAATATAGCGATTAATAAAAATGAAAATGTTAAAAATATTTATATTAAGTCGTTATGTTATGACAAACGATATAGATTATATATATTAGTAAGTAGTATTCCTTTTAATATATATAGGTATATATATTGTATGTGTTTATATTATATATATATAGTATATATATATATTATATTAATATATATATATATTATATATATATTATATATATATATTATATATATATATATATATTACTGTATATATATCTATTCATATATATTATATTATAATTTATATTATATATTATATTATATATAATATATATTTATATATATATTATATATATATATATAAATATATATATATAATATATTATTTACGGAAATCGTTCAATAAACATCTTTGTTAGAGAAATATAGTTGTAATGTTGTAACAACTTGTAAACAAATGTCTCATAGAAGTTATGTGTATATGTAAACTAATTTTCCTACATGTTTATAAAGATATTTGCAAGTGACTGCTTTTATTTTTAAATATATAATTTTAAAAATTAATTAATTAGAATTAATTGTCTTTATTTTTTAGATGAGTAGAGAAATGCTGGAATTGTCCTGTCTGGTGGTACAGCCAAGAGACTCGAGAGTGACTGATAGGTTAGTTATTATTTATTATTAAATAAACTAACAATTCAGAAATAGTGTTTATGTAAACTGGCGGCGTATAGCTAAAAAGCAGGGCAAATGAAGAAGGAAGTACAGCCAGACATCCATGCTTGATGATCGGTCACCAAGGGCCGTTGCCCTTTGGCAGACCGATAGTTTTTATATAAACTAAACATATTCCCAATTAAGGTGAATATTACATAATTGAACGTTTAGCCATAATAGTGACCTATGATAGAAAAGTTTCTTATGAAAGTAACAATTGAGGTCGGAATGAATAATAAGATAAAAATACATAAAGACCGGTGTGAATGAAGATACGTTTTGAGTTTATGGAGCAAAGGGAGACTCTCATCATTGACAACTGTTCCTAAAAATGAAAAATATGAATTAACGGATCGAATTACCTTAAATTTAATTTGTGGTGATTGTTAATATACATTTCATTGCTTTATAAAATGAAACATTAAATTCTATACCTAATCAAATAAAAAAAGAATGTAAATAAAGACGCTATAAAGAAACACTTTTTATATGCTGATCATTTATATGATCTGTACCTGGGAAGTGATTAATTAATGACTGTCATTAACATTATAAGGAGATTCATTATCGCGCGGATACAATTTCCTTGAGACCTTTTTCGTGATATCCCAAATCCTTTTAATAACGGGCATGAAAAAAATAATTAAAGCTGGATAAATTAAAAAGTGAGAAAAATACTATAAAACGAAAATTTCTTAAATATTTGATTCAAAAAATCATGTCTTGAATGGTTACAACCAAACTCAATATACACGTGTAAGTGATAAAACGTGGAAGAAAATTGTTTCTATAAAAAGTGTGAGATTACATCCATCGGAAAGAGAAAGAGACCGGACGGATTGAAGAGAGAGAGGAAGAAGAGAATGGAGAGATATAGAGGAAGAGATGAACAGAGATCTTGAGATTTGGATAAGAACGGTATCTTGTGAGAAGATGACCGTTTAGTAGAAATTAGATTTAGTTAATTTTATTACGTACTAAAAAATCCTTCTAAAGAAAGAAAGTGTAATATATATATAAAGTAATGAAAAATTGTATGATTATCTATGAAACAAAAGGGTTAATATTGCCTACCAGGAAAAAATAATTGACACACGAATCACCATTCTAAAAAAAAACAAATGCATTAGTTGAATTGAGGGAAGTTGCTAAGTGGTTGTTAACATCTTATTTGAAATATTAGTATGATAGAGATAATTAAATACGGATAATGTGTGCCATTTAATGTGTTTATTATCACGTGTTATTACACATACAAAATAGGTGTTACTATTATTATTCTTAATTACACCCTCTTGACACTAAATAATTGTCAAACACTCGATAGATTTTTTTATTAAACTATCTTTTGTTATGATATTCATTATGAGTTTTCACTTAATATGGTGATGATCTGTTAGGAAAATCTTATTCTTTAAATTTTTATATTATAGTGCTTAAATAAGGGTATAATAAATGTCCCTCTCAAAGCGAAAAGAAAAGCTACCTTAATATTTATTGTAAAAAGCGGATAAAGATAAAAAAGAAGCGTGGTTATGGATTACATTGTAATGCCTGGCGTTATGATAGTTGTGTGCCTAATTACCTAAAAAGTAAAATAATTATATAAAATAAAGTATTATAGTATATATTTGTTGATGAAATTATTTATAGTAATAGTTTTATTAAAGTATATTCTGCAGTAAATAAATAATTAAACTTTTAATAAAATTAAATAATAATAATGATTATTTTGTTTTAAACCTTATATTTTATATAATAGAGAAAATATAAGATATAAATATCTTATTTATCTTCTCTTCTCATAACGGGAATAATAATAATTAGAATAAATAAAAATTATAATGTAACCTAGGATGTGAGTGTCTTGGACTTTCTTTTATATATTCACTTTTCATTCTGAACTAATGTTCCAATAATAAAAAGTTTTGGTATTATACGATGAGATAATATATAGTTATAGTAATGTGTATATTCATGTATACTATATCAACTGTTTTAATAAAATTTTGTAATAAGCTAAAATAGTTCCTCATAAGTAAGTAAGTTATAATATGTGTTTTAATTTAATTATATAAATCTGACCACAGTCTTATATTTCCTAATATTAGTATTTTTATATTTATATTATTTTAAAATTAATAACTTAATCAAATCAGAATGCTCTAAATAAAATCAAAATGGCTATATATATATACCGTGATATAGTAATCAGCGCTTCTGGCATATAAAAGCAGTAGAATAAAATAGATAAGGTAAATTACTTGATGATCGGTCCACCCAAGGGCTCTTAGCTCATTTCAGTATTAATCAGACCTAATTTGGTATATAGAAGTAATAGACTATTGCCAAATTATGCGTCGTTGTAAATGACTCTGATAGCGCACCTCATTAATTACTTAACCTGACAAATAAAATGTGATCCTATTTTAAGACAGTATTACTCCGTGAGTGTTGTGTTACTAAAGACATCCAATGGCACATAGCTCACAGTATCTCCTAAGCTAGTTAAGACAATTTACGCTCACAGTTTCTAATATACATTTTAATATCTATTACAGTAAAAAAGTATTCGCGCCACGGTGATAGACTTCTACATTATTTATCAATCTCAGAGCACATCCATATAGAGCGCAATCATAATGGTCACGATCTCACATCTGGTAATAATCTCTTCTCTCAAAGAAAACTAAAATCTCTCTCTGAGATAGAAATATAAACTCGGTGCATACGTACATCTGTATGCTCGTGATATTGTTTAAGTGAAACTAGTCTCAGCCTACATATGAGTTGTCATATAAAAAAGGAAATGCTCAAGATGGGTAGAGTTTGCTCTATGTGGTTCATTCAAAAAATAAAATAGACCCTTCGCGTCCGATATTATATAATCACTGAGGTTAGAAGGATTAACTGGCTGTCCTGCTATTGGTTATAGTAATAGTTGTTATCTACATGAGTTCTAATAATATGTACGGCGAGGTGATTAAAATTTGATTGTTAAACCCCGTACGGAATGTAAGGACACCTAAATTAAATACGCGATGAAGAATCGCATCTCCTTTCTCGTTCTAATCATAAATTTCCGCAACTCTTCTCATCAATGGGCCTGTTTAATCTTTATATTATCATTTTTGTTGTAAATACCAGAATGTCCTCACCTTGCTCACATTCAATAACCGTACATATCTAATACTTATATAAAACAAAACTTAAAATGTGTTAAAAGTCGTTATTAGCTTGCCCAGCAAAAACCCTACTATCATCTTACCTCTTGCTTGTTTCTAATCCTCTCAAATTGATGTCAGTCTAATGTGCAGCTGTGCGCTTTGATGTTATTCCAAAATAAATTAGTAAACTTTTTGTTTATTATTCTAATTATCTCCTGAATTTGAGCTTTCATAAAAGAAATTTTATCATTACCTAATTGAATGATTCGAATATTTCCTTAAATTTCTCATACGTAAAGCTGATAAAGCTGCTATTATATATATATATTCATATTATTAGTTTCAAACTATGTATTATTACCTACCATCTTTTTACTATTCCTAGTAATATACTCAGGAGCATGTTGGTCGCAGGGACTCTCCCTGAATATATAACTATTCTCTCTTTGTGACTCGAATCTTGTGGGTGACGCTCTCTTCTGCATCCCTAATCATTTCCAAGCTTCTTTTTTCTTTATCATCTCTACATCTCTACTTCCTCCACTCTTCATCAGTGCTTAAACCTCTTCTCCCTCTTTCGCTTTAAGCTTTCTCATACTTCCTCATGTCACTTCTTCTCTCTCCCTTCACTCTCTTCTCTCGTCATATAGTATACTATGACTCTTATTATATTCATGTCTTCCGCTAATGGAAATAATGAAAACTTACCTTTACTCCTATACGACGAGGAAATGTTTCTTGCTTATATATCTTCTTTGTCTGCAATATAACTTTAGTATTCGAACATGTCTCAGTTATACTATATATTGCTACTTGAGGAATTGATAACTACCATAGTATCGATATATTATAAATATAGACCAGTGTTATGTTCCGATTGCGTGTAAAATGAATGGTGATTAGTCTAGCCTCACTCTCGGAATACATGCGTGAACGACTACATAAGGAATCAATTGATATAGTCATTACCTGTTGAGGGAACTTCACTCTACAATGTATTATCATGAGATGGCCCGCCAATGCGAATAGGCGACAAGTGATAAACAGGTGTTTTATTATACTCTCTAACTATCATAATATCATTCGTCCACTTCGTGCAATATTTCATTAGGGGAATAAAACTTAGCAACTAGGGGTACGGTAAGATATTTGGAAGATATAATAGGGTCTCATAAGGCGTTATCTTTTGCGATTAGCGCTGCCCTTCGGATTTTTTAACCTATTTGTAATATGGTTCGTAATACCTTCTCTCTGATATATAACTTACTCTCATATGTTGAATCATTTTCATTTTCAATTTTCCTCTCCCGAATTCAGATGCAACTCAATAAATTTCTCCTATAATACTACATAGCAACTTAATATTGCATAATTTATGTCTAACTCAAGAGAAAATGTCCGATCGTCTCAGTAAATGAAATAGTAGTAACCTTGGATGAGTAAGCCGAGCGCATTACGGAAGTGCGGAATCTCTCTGATAGGTAATATATTATTATTATAATTATTATTATATATATATATTACTATATAGAATTATTATAAAAGGTGAAGTCAGGCGTTAAGAATGATAAGAGATGAGTAAGTAAGATGTATATATTATGAGATAATATATACACTGATATAGTAGTAAGAGACTTGAAAGAGAGAGATAGATATAGAGAGAGTAAGAGTCAAGAGAGAGAGAGAGAGAGAGATTAGTGATAATATTTGTAAAGGAAATTAAGAGGTATATATATTTAAAAGGGTTGGAACGATTTTGATTTCGAGAGGAAGGCAAAGCTCACTACACATCGGGATGAGAGAGAGAGACAGAGAGCATGCTCGGCGGCTTAGCCCGGAGTTCCATGTAATGAGAAGAACGCGCGATCGAGTCAGTGCATACGAAATGATTGATAAAGTTAACGACGAAGATAAGAGATCTCTTTTCATTTGCGCTCTCTTCGCTTGCGAATGAGAATGTGTTCATTTGAAAAGAATTATTAATAATACTTTATTTTTTGACTGTTGATTTAGAGGGAGAAAATTAGTATCTATTCCTTGTCCCGTTATGTCTCTTCTCAGGCATTCTAGTGTCCTCTCTATACATTTCTTGTTCATTACTGAGTGTTTATTTCCTTACTTTCCATCAATATAGATGAGGGTCTTGACCATGTATTGTCGTGTCCATTATCACTTTGGAATAGCGCCGACGTTAGAGAAATTTTAAGACAGATATAGCCCTACTACACTTGATTACGATTATATATTTTTGTTTTGTAATTTACCATGATTGGTTACTATTTGTTTTTAGTTCCTGGCCTTCCATAGTATAGATAGTAGGTTAAAGCTCTGTATATTATTGATTAAGACAGATAAAAATAATATAACTTATTATAACATATTTTATATTGTTTGAACATTGCTGTAAATTAAAGCAAATTACTTGATAAGTCTCAAAGTTGTTACTTGTTGATATTCTCGTATTGTATACCGGGTGTCTTCAATATGTTGTTATAGTTGCTTCGCTAGTATCGATTTGTATAGTTTGGTTGTTGTTGATTCGTATGTATTGTTGACTTAGCTGCTTGTCATAGTAGATTGCTTCTGTCTGACTAAGTACTTTTTATAAAATAATAATTGAAATGAATATGATTTAAGGTCCACAAAGGAATGGTCAAGTTTATTACCATTCACAGTATTAAGCATTTGCACTGCCAATGACAGTGACGTATGAATTCAATAATAAATATTAACTCTCACTATAAAAACTAAAGTAAAAAATAATGATAACAAGTTTGCATAAGATCATCGCTAAAAGAGTTGTGTCCCCATCCAAAAGATTCCTATTTTGGTAGTTACATGATGACATAAACTGTGTATAGAGTGAAATTAAAGGCCTAGTTTAGGAAGAGTTGTAGTTATGTATATCTAAATCTAGTGCAATTATCTTCTGGATGGGGTGTATGTATTTCAAATTACTCACAATATATTTTTAAATTTTAATATAGTATATCTAACATATAATACGGTTATATATAGTAAGTTATCAATTTTTATCTGGATGTTAATTTGATGTTAATTAATGAGTAGTAGCTTTTGCTCAATATTATATAATTAGTGATATAGATATTGTAAATAATAATATATTATTGACATTTAAAATACTCGTATATATATTTGTAAGCTAAACTCCAGTACTCTAGTGCTACTAATATATTATTTAAAAAGAATCTAATTGCGAACTCGCATTTTATTGTTTACATACGGCTTCCCACTATCGTCTACATAGCTTTGGTGTATATCTACATTCAGAAGCCCTTACACAGCTAACTTACTCATATTATCTTATCATAGTACGGTGACAATATCATTAGGGCCCACTGGAGCTTCCCTATTAATCCCTGTGATACGCCTGTTGTAAGGTCCATAAAACCTAAATCACGGCGTAATCATTAAAACCCGCTGTCTTGAATTGCAATATACTGGTATTAAAGATATCCGCAGTCTTCAACCTCCATATTTTTCTATGGATACTATAACTCGTTGTATCGCATTCAGGTCCGATCAGTCCTTTCAGTCACTTTGCGCACTCTTTCATCAAAATCTAAATACCAGCGTATAATTTCCATACAGCATCTGCGCGATCAAATTGGAATTATTGCATTATTATGTATGACGTACGCTTTCTCCTTATCATCGACTATATAACCTTTTTATAGTAGATATGCTTTCTCCGATTATAGTTACTGCTCTCCCTCAGATCTTTCAGGTACTATAGTCCAGCATAAAACGCTTTTTGTTACACAACTTCCGCGCATATTCATATTTTCAATTACCTCATCTATCACGACCTCGCCTCCATTCTTATGAATTTCACCAGTAATTCCGAATCATACCTGACGACGCTTCTTCCATTTCATTATAACTTGTCTGAATCTAACCACTCACATATGATCTCTCTCGGACTGTCAGTAAATTACTCTTATCCAAAAAAAATACCTATTTCTTTAGTTATGCACAAAGGTCGAACACCCACAAACTCAAATACATAGATGTATTGCTTGCGTGTTTCTCATTTTCTCAATTATTACTGTTTACATGTTATAAACACTTAGCTAAATATCCATCCTACGCATATCCTCTATATCACTTTTCTAAAAGTTCATCGCTCCTTTTGTACGCTTGAGTCACAATCACTATTAAGAGGTGTCTGACTAACAAGAGCTTACTTTGCTTGTCTACCATAAAGTACTGATTTCCATATGAAATCTTTTGTTTCCACAGATTCACCGATTGCACCACAACCCGCAAGCGATCTTGAAAGCTTTTCCTTATTACCTTGTTCACTTAACTATCTCACTTTATTTTCTCTGGTTAATTGTAAGGTGAAGATAGCTCTGGAAGAAATAATGCAAGTTTGTAACTGCCGACTAGTTTCATCTTCCCCTCCCTAACCCAATCACTGATTTAAATCCATCACATTACTTCAAGATTTTCTTATGTTTATATTCAAACAATCATACGTTTTTCACTTTCGATCACCCATCTCTTACTACGCAACATTTTAGGTAATCATAATTGTTTTACATTACTATATAATTTCATACTGTTAAGAGTTGATACCTTTCACCATGCAGCCAATGACCTCAGAATTTCCTGAATATTCTCTCCAAGATACATTCTGGTTTGTCAATAATAAGCAATTATGTTCGTCGAAGAAGCACATCAAATTAGACCAATTCATTTCATTGGCTTTCATATTACATTCAAATATATTTTGAGTCCAGTATTGTTCAATTCTTACTCCACTTTCATTTAGAAGTTTTGCATCAATTATTATTTTTGTCCATATTTCGTTGTTAATTTTAAAAGCAAGAACAGTGGTAAGAAAGTAAAAATGGACGAAAAGGCGAAAGGAGACCATTGTTATTACTCATGTTCCTGAGAAATGTCTTCTTTTTTCAGCACGAAAACTATTTAAATAATTTTGGAGAATCTCACCTAGATAAAAATGCCATTTGAACACATAAATCATAATTAATCTTTAATACTGATGACATTATATTAATCATTTTTTGGAATTAATGTTTTCTTCAATATATATAAATGATTAATATATATATATATATATATATATATATATATATATATATATATATATATTTTTTATAAATCTCTCTTTTTTTTTAACCATCTTTACAAATATTTATATATATATATATATTTACTATATATATATATATGTATAACAACTGCTACACATTCAACACAGTGTGATAGGTATTCAAAAATAGCCCCTACAGTACTCTTGGGATGTGAACCTGGGCCCAGCAGTGTGAAATTACATAAAGATTGCTTTAAACTAACTATATATATATATATATATATATGTATATATATATATATATATATATATATATATATATATATATATATATATATATATATATATATATATATATATATATAATAATATTGTTGATAGTTGTAACTTCATTCTGTGATATATGATATCACAGATGCTGCTGAAACTAGCCTTAGTTAGGCCAACCTTAACCAATGTTGTTATAAATATTGATGTTATAAATTTTGAATAACTGTTTGAAAAGAAAGTTCCTACCTTGATAATAATAGTATGCATACAATAACCTAATTATAATACCTAGGGAAGCTTCTCTACATATTAAAGCACCGGCCATATACACACAACACTTTGCGAATCTCTCCTTTCAAACAATTTGTTTGAGGGTCAATTGCTTTTTCAAGTCAATTATTCAATTGTAGATTTAGTATTAATATAAATTTAACAAATATAATCATAGGTTAAGCCACCAATTTAACATGACTAAACTTTAGAAAACTTTACGAAGAATGTAACGCTCCGAATCAAAACAAACTGCTCCTATTTTTTTGGTTAGTTCGTTCGTTCGTCTGCACATGACATAATCTTATTTTTCTTCTTTTTCAATATATGGTTATAGGAATTTTTATCTATTTTTTAACAATCGAAATTTTATCATACAATATTTAACTAATTATTTAATTTATGTTTTATTTAGTATTTTTTATAATAATTGGAGAATTTTAATTGCAACTTTATCACACTCCCCAAAGAAAATTTCAAATTGTAGATCTGCAATCACAATGTATTATGAACCATCAAGATTATCTTTTGTAAATTGGGCACATTTTTGTGCTGCTTTTCTCTTAGTACGGATTTATGCAATCCCAGAATTATCTGGTATATTTACACTTGCTTTGTTTAGAGTTTTGTTGGGTTGTTGATTGGTGTCAGAAGGTGTTAATTTGGTATGTGTTATTGACAGTTCCAATGGGTAGAGATTACTGATAGCATGATATGTTATTTGGCCATTGCTCTGTTTTATCTTTACTGTTCTAATTTTACTGTCATGCCCCATCACCAATTCGAGTACTCTGCCTGTCATCTAAAATGGTCTAGGTCTATTAGTAGATTTGATCAGGACTATATTATTTACTTTAATTCTATCCTCCCAAGTTGTTTTATGCAATTTTTGACCAATTTCTCTCAAGCTAAGCAAATACTCTTCATACCATAGTTGTTTAAATTGGTTATACATGGATTCTTGAGTATCTAAGTTTTTTTCTAGAGTGTCTTGGTCAGTTTCCTTCCATATATCTCCTTCCTCACTTCTCAATATTAGTGATGAGTTACAATTTAATCTTAGAAATGAATTAGGTGTTATAATATCAATATCGTTGGACTCAGATAGGTAAGTCAAGGGTCTAGAGTTGACAGCATTTTTAATGAATGATAGTGTAGTCAATAATTCAAAATATGTTAACTTGGCTCTCCCAATCACCTTGTACATACAGGTTTTCAGAGTTTTTATTTGTCTCTCCCAAAAACTAGCAAACCATGCAGCGTATACTGGCACCTTTACATGTCTTATGTTGTTTAATTGAAGTTCCTTTACAAACTCATCAGACTATAAGGCAAAGGTTAGCTTATGCAAAATTTGGCAACCCAAATCTTTTCGATAAATGAAACAGCATTATCTGAGTAATATGTAATCCCGCGATATATAGATTTATGAAAGTTGTATCAAGAATACAGACAGCGTTGGAATGACTAATTCAGAAAAGTCTCAAATGGTACACTTAATCTGGCAAGAGTTTTCTATTTCGCTCATCATGGCTCGTATATTTAGGCAAGTGTAAAACACTAAATACTAAAAAAACATTCTTGTCATGAGTGTTGTTTTTGGTATAGTCGTGTTTTTCTTATTGTAAACAACACAGTTATGACAAAGTGAATAAGTCATGCTATAACAAATTCTCACACATGGACATATACGCACCTATAGCTGCATGCTAGAGTATTTTAAGGACATTTCATGTATGTTAATATTCCATTGGAAGTCAAATGCTCTGACATTTATTTTCTTGCATATTATGCAGTTGTGTTAATCTTTTTAACTGCTAATCTTCCTTGATGAATCGGCGCTCCTTGCTGTCTGACATAATCATGGGCTGTGCGGCATCTGTAAGTACAAGGCGTTGCACGTGCGATATTTCTGTGAGACATTTAATAATTAATAATAGTTTGTAAAATAAATGAAATGAGATAAATAATAGGATTATGTACATCATAATTAAAATATGTACATTTTGATATGCGACCATTAAAATCTTAATATACCAAATATGCAGTAAGCAATCGTTGCAATCTACCCAAATATTGACATATTTCTTTCTTGTCCTATTGATATATCAATAATATATTCAACCTTTAAACTTATTAGTAAAACAAGAATTTGTATCTTCTTACCCACCAACCTACATTTAATTATTTTTTTATATAGGCGTAATTTTCGTTATTTTACATATAAAGGTGAACACATTTTTAGTGATGTAACGGCTAAGATGAATATTTTTTGTTAATGACAACAGCAATTTCCAATTCACTATTGTTATTGTTTTTGTCAAAAATACTCAGAGCAGATAAATTCATTAACTCAGGAGATACACATAACAGTGATAACAGGCCACTTGTTATTTGTTAGACTTTTGTATATGAGATATGGAAATTTTACTTAGGTACAATCTCCTTAAATTTTATATATATTCATATATTTTAAACTCTTTTCACATGACTCAACTGACCATCTAACTGATAGTAGAAAGATTTACCTGGTTCTCTCTGTTATAAATCTCGCCACATAACGGAACATTAATATTAATTAAATTTATTCTTAATTATCTCCTTAAAAGATAGTGTATCCTTGTCTCTGTTGTTGTATTTAACGTATTATCAACTTAATATCCACTCTAAGATATTAATCACAAATAGCGCATAACTTAAATATACATTAATACCTGAGAATCTTATTTCACTTATAATCTCAGTATTAATATTCAATTACAAAACTGATTTATCATTACCACTTCAACAAAGTTAGAGCGTCCAAAAGTCACATCTAAGCGCACAAGTACTACTCTCTGCTAATTAATTCTCAATATGTGAGAATGGCGAGTTAGCTATTTTTTAGGGATGAGATAAGGAGCACTTACTAACTTAGCAAAGGTAAATATGTTTAAAAAAATAAAAATTTCCCAGAATCTGGTTATTGGATCAAAGTCACTAGAAGCAATCTGGGTTATGAGTCTAGCAACAAAGCCTAGCATTAATTATGCAGTCCTCACAACTCTAGAAATTATCGAAAAGAGAGTTAATTTCATAAAGTATTGCTCTAGAATACATTTATTTCCTTTGCTCTAGGAAAAAGCTTAGTTTACTCGATATTCTATTGATATGTTCTCCACTTCTACTGGTCGTACTCATCTTCCAATTGCGATCAAACTCTTCAAAAGTACATCTCATCCACTCATACCATTTCATAAACATTTTGGACTTTCACTTTTAACACCTATATATCTTTATATTATTAATTATCCATCTTATTGAGCTACTGGTTAATGTAATCATTATCCTCCTATATATTTACTCTATTTATATGTTATTCGTCTCCTCTAAGTATGTTACGCTTAGGTTTGATGAGCATGAATATCCAACGATTATGTATGAGCGACTGAAACAAATCAGCATTAAAATCGTTATTTAGTTAGTAACTAGATATAAGTAACTCAAAACATTTTAACTGTAATACTCAGATTAATAAATAACAAATGAAAGGATTAGAACACAAAATAATGTTTCTATAATTAGAACATTTTAAATATAGAGACATTTTCAACTCTCTCGCTCCCCACCATTTTTTTCAGTTTGTCATCTATTAGTTAATTTATACCAGGGCTATCTAAGTAGTCAACAAACCCTCACATGATTGCGGTATTCTGACATTATTATTCAAAGTAGCCATAAATTATGTATCAGTGGGAATAAACTTTAAAATTTACCTTGGCAATAAATTAATAAAACAAAATAAAAAAAGTTGGCAAGTAAGAAACATCTCCTTACACACGGGCTAATAATGTTTATATTTCCACAGGTCTGATAAACTTTTATTTAGAACTTTTAATGACACATGTAAATTATTAGGAACTTGTTTAATCTTTTCTTTCATCCAAGGCAATCTAACATAGTAGTGATTGTCTTGAATAGAATACCTTGTTTAAATTTGTCTCTACCTTATGAACTTACCGTCACCGGAAAAGACTTCATAAACAACAACACAAACATGTGAATGTACTTTTCTTATACGTTATATAAGATATGGAATACCGAATAGACTCAAATGAGAAAAATTTTCTCCAAACATCTTCTATATCTGAACCTGTTAAAATAATTTATTTTTTAACGCATGAAAGAATAATGGTAGATCAATACATGTAGTAACTATAACATTGACATAACTGTATCCCACTACATATGTCATATCCAATTCTCATAATTACCCAACTGAGTAGGTATTTGTTTTATGTTTTTTTTACACTTACAAAGACCCCTGAAGAATGTTTCGCCGGCAAAATTAATCCAATGGGTAGAGTGGTTCCCCACCCCTTATCTATTGAATATCACAATATTTGAAAACAACTTACACTGATGGTTTTCTCTCCACCGAACTATCTATTCGTAGAATGCTTCTGATATTCTGTACTTATTTAATGCTATGCTAAAATCTCGATTTATCATAATCTACCATCATTTAAAAGTAGTGTCTGGCCTAACAGTTAGTCTATAGTATGCCTGATTACACGTTTGTGAATGGCTTTCTTGTTACCTGCAATCCTACATAATTGCACAAGACAATATGTATTTGTCCTATTAAAAAAGGCATAACTAGAAAAAAATACATAAGAAAATTTATACCATACAAACATAGTAGAAACCATTTAATATGTTAAAACACACATCGTAGCATCTCACACAAGTTCTGTCTACTTCTAATAAATAACCCACCATGTATTATAGTCCACATGCTTTTTAATAGACCAACTACTCTTTTAACATATGCAAAATTATTATGAAAGTTGAAACATCTTTAAAGATTTTAGCAAGAAACTCTGACGAACGTACGTTAAGTGGTGCCGATACTACTCTTCACTGTCATATGATGTAGAACTGGAAGAATGAAATATCTAATTTAGATGCACATTAATTTTAAGGTACAGACGGTTCATACAATAACTACCAAATTATATTCTCTAAATTGAATTAATGTTAACGCAAAACGAGAGAGTAGCTGTATACTCTACAAATATATAATGTTGATAAGCATATTTATAGTATGCTTATGGGAATGTAACATAATTTCTTAACGAAAACTCAAATGCTTAAGGTAAAAAAAACAAATACCACCTACTCAGTTCGGGAATATTAAAGAAGTAGAGACAGAGATAAGAGAGAAAATCACTAACCAATAAAGTCATTTTAATTAAAATTAACTAAAACTTATAATATTTGTAAAAAATTATTTTTAATTCACGGTTTTTTTGAAAATATATTAACTGATTCACAAGTAGACACACCAAATGAAGGGGTCACGCACAACAAATCCTCTTATATATCCTCATTTGCAGTTATTTCGGTTATCCTCCATCTATCGATGAAAAAAGTACATTGCTACTTATGATGAATATACTCGCGTAGCAACAATATATCAACTAAGGCTATCCCCACTATTCCTAAAAGGAACCACATCCACTAACTAATGTTAGATTGTCTTTGGATCGTAAGAAAGATTATTAACAATTCCTATAATTTACATGTGTCATTAAAAGTTCTTAATCAAAATAATTTATGCAGACCTTGAAAGTAAACATCTGTGTATAAGGAAGCATTTTGACTTCAAACTTTTTTTTGGTACATTTAATTTACCACAGGTAATAAATGTGAATGAGATCATATACAACTTATCGATCTAACAATATGCAGAACATCATGCACATCTCAGGAGGTGTTCTACACTTAGCATTCGCTGGAATCTACTAATAATGACACACACTGTCATCAAAAGGTTTTACAAGATGATGAGGTATTGGTGGAACATCTGGTTGTGATCTGGAAAGAAAGTAATTCATGGTCTAAAAGTATTTTCTCATCTACCATTTACCAACGATTGCTTGCATGTTTCAGTCCGTTCACATTCCTCCGCGTGAGAGTCATTGCCAAAACTAAACCGTCAACATCTGCCTCCTCTCTTGCATTGCAACGTTCAAGATATTTGATCTTAATAGGGTATGCGTCTTACCTCTCTTCCTCAGTCCCTTCCAATAAGAGGTAAATTATTAATAAGAATGTAAGGTGGAAGCCAAATATAGACATAGGAAATAGCAACCTAAGTTCTTCGTTCTGAAGAAATTTGATGAAGTAAATGGTGACAAGTTGATCTCAGACGGCGAACTTCTCTCAATCCTTCCCTAAGAAATTACTTTGCCTTTTCCCTAGTTGACCATTGGTAATCACACATGAACGAGCATACCCATCATAGAGTTTAACCACTTTTCTTTATGGGTTCTAGATATGTAGGCTCAAATGCTCCTACTAGTCGCTTCTGTAGCTTCCCACATTTGCTCTTTCACACGTGATCATTCTTTCAACCTCAACTTATATTTGCTAAGTCTAAAGTAGCTTCAATCCTAATCAATCCAAATAAAAGCTAAACATTCAGCAATTCTCTCAATTCACTAGACACTTACTTTACGCCAATTATTAATCTGCCTTGTCGGCGCCTCTTAAATCTTCGCTCTCTCCACAATTCTTAGAATTCTCTCTATTTCATCATTTGCTTTTGTCTATGGCACACTACTATCAATATCTCACAGTGCTAGACTTTCTCAGGAGTTGTATTTATTAGGTAGCGCCGTCTGGTGAATTAATCAGGTTAAGGAAAATCAACGTTTAAACACAACAGACTAAAAGGAATATACAACTATCTTTATTAAGAGTATATATTAATACAAGATATAAAATTTTTATTGCAATAATAATAATAATTTCCTACGTATATTGTTAGCACATTATATATACAACATAAACTAGTATGTGAACATTTCAATAGAAAAGAAGTATCTATGATGGAACATCTTTAAAACATTAAAATTCATAAAAGGGAAAATTTAAATTATTTTAAAAGGCTAATTAATTAAATGGGCCATAAACCTTTTAACAGCACACCAGTGACTGAAAAACAGGAACCTGAACATATTATCAATGACACTGAGAGTACTCTATAAGTGCATATCAATACCTGTGAAAAAGTTCACATAGAATAGATCCTCTCTGTACATGGCAACATAATCAATTTTATGAAAGTAAAATGGAAATTTCATACAAAAATAACAAAGAGGAATAAACATAACTTTCCATTCCTATAAAATTATATAGTATAAATACCAAACTGATGACAAATCACTAAAAAATAAAAACTCGTAGTTTCACACATACTTTTATATGTAAGTTTAAACAACAGAAAGGTGATCCTTAATAAATAACCATTCAATCAATAGAATGTAATTAGGCGCTAATATTATAGAAAAAGACTAAATCAACCATATTTCTTGTTATTTACTAACACTGAAATATATACGAATATTTATTGACAATAATAATAGACAAGATAAAAAGCAAAATATATAAATATATTGGTAAAGCATCAACCTAAATTTATTCTTGGTCAGGCAAGGTAATTTAAAAGGTAAAGTGAAGAAACATAAACGGTAACATAATTTTAATATCCTATGTACGATTATCTGATTGTAATATATCATAATCGATCTATCATTAATTTTTACAAACGATTATTCATATATATCATCTTTTAAATCTCAACTAAAAAGCACAACACCTTGTCATCTGAGAGATTCCAAACTAACACAAACGGAATCAAGGATTTATTGGATCCACTTTAAAGGAAGAAAAAGCAGTTAAAAAGAATTATAAAAACACCCTGACTAATGATAATGCAGAAAATAAATGTCAGACATAAAATATTTGGAAAATAATCCAAATACACTTGAATCATAAAATCCTAATATTCAAATTATCAGTCATTGACACATATTAATCTACATCACCATTTAAATTTGTAGCATTGAGACAAATATATACTGGATAAATCCAAAACACCATGTTTAACCAAAGAAAAATTAATATACAAAAAAACGACTTTCATACCGAGACAAAGTTTTTAATATTTTATTTTCACACTGCCTAACAATTATCCGCAGCCATACATTCAACATTTAAGAACTCCTTGCCAGATATAAGTGTAGTTCCTAACTTTTCTAATATAAAGGCATACAAAAACACGCTGATCATGGACATAACACTTTACAAAACATCTCAGAATAAATATATTAAACTACAGATAAAAACTCGAAGCTGTGGTAACAATAAATAAAGATAGCGCATACTCTTTTGCATAAGGCCATATATAGTCCTGATGAGTTTGTAAAGGAACTTCAATTTAAACAACATATAGTAACAAAAAGTTAAATAAGGATCAGCATGTAAATGTGCCAGTATACGCTGCATGGTTTGCTAGTTTTTGGGAGAGACAAATAAAAACTTAATAATATACTGAAAATGACTGTATGGTACAAGATGATTGGGAGAGATAAGTTAACATATTTGAATTATTGACTCACTATCATTCATTAAAAATGCTTTCAACTCTAGACACCTTGACCTTACCGATTACTGAGTCCAAACGAATATTATACACTTGAAACTATCCAATAAATATTCATTTACTTCTAAAAGATTAAATTTAAGATCTAATCACTAAATAATTTGAGAAAGTGAGGAAAAGGTAGATATATATTTGTATCTCAGGAAACACTAGACCAAGACACTCTTACAAGAAAAAAAACTGGGGCTACTCAAGAATAAAATCCTAATGTTAAATCCAATTAATAAACAACTATGGTTAATGAAGATAATTTGCTTAGCTTCCGAAGAGAATTTATAGTTGCAGTCAACAAATTGCATAAACCTTGGGAAGGATAGAATTCAAAGTAAATTATAGTCCTGGATACTCAAAATCTATTACTAATAGACATTAGACACAATTTATTTTAAATGATGACAGACAGAGTATTTAACAGAACATGAGGTAGATTGAGGGCATGGACTAAGTAAAATTTATGAAACAGTAAAGATAAAACAGAGCAATGGCCAATTAACATAATCATGACATACTAGTTAAATACTCTTTACCATTTGAGAACTGTCATTATAAACACATAAACATAAAATTAAACACATATTCTATAGTAACACCTAAATTTACATTATCATACTTACCACTTTAAACTCTAAGCAAATAGCAAGTGGTAAATATTAACCTTAATGAATAATTTCTAGGGATTAGCTATAAAATCCGATACTAATGAAGAAAGCAGCACAAATTGTGGACCCATAATTTACAAAAAGATAACATTGATGGTTCATAATACATTGTGATTGCAGATCTACAATTTTGATAAAATCCTCTTGGGAAGTGTGATAAAGTTATTGCAATTAAAATTCTCCAATTATTTATAAAAAATTCATAGGTAATCTAATATATGCTTAAAAATATAGTTAAAATATAATTGTAAGGAATCGATGTAAATATTTGTCAATTGTTAAAAAAATTGATAAAAACTGCAAGTAAAATTTAGAGATATTAAAGAAGAAAATAATGAATTATTGTCATGATGCAGACGACGAACGAACTAACTTAAACAAAAATAATAGGAGCAAGTTTTGTTTTGATTCGGGGCGTTAAATTCTTCGTAAAGTTTTCTTAAAGTTTAGTTCAAATGTTATAATATGGTGGCTTAAGCTATGTATTCTGTTATTAAATTTATAATTATATAGACTAATTAATCAAAAGGCATTGTAGTTAAATTGAAAAGCAATTGAACCCTCAAACAAAATTATAGGATTTGATAGGAGAGATTCGCAAAGTTATATTAAGTTGATGTATAATATATATGTTTAAGAGTGTTTTAATATTTAGAGAAGCTTCCCTAAGTACAGTCAAGACGTTTAATACAATATGACATACTATAAGTATTATCCAGTTACTCCGCTACAAATACTTATTTTTCTTAAGGGTTAATGTCAAAGATATGTATAATAGGACTTATCGATAATAGTTATAATTATAACAAACATTGGTTTAAGGTTGGGTTAGCCTAACTAAGGCTAGTTTCAACAATAATATTATATATATATTATATATATATATATATATATAATATATATATATATATATAAATCTATATATATATTAATATATATATATATAAATAATTATATAATATATATATTATATTAATATATATTATAATATTATAAATAAAATATATATTATATATATATATTATATATAATATAACAAAATAAATATATAATATTAATTATTATAATTCAAAAATAAAACGACACCCTCAGTAATTTCACACTTGCTGGAGGCCCAGGTTCACTACCCAGCATGTTGTGAAATATTACTGTAGGGGTTATTTTAGAATATTCATCTTCAACAAAAAAGTAAAAAAAAATAATAACTGCGATTGAATTTATGTAGCAGTATGTTATAACACACATATATATATATATATATAATATATATATATAATAAATATATATATATATATATAATAATATATTAATATATACTACCTATATAATAAAAAAAAATATTATATAATCATATATATAACTATAATACTATATATATAATATTCTATCATCAAACTACCCTCAGAAAATGAAACTACTCTCAATCATTTAATATTTATATTTTATGAAGAACGAACAATAAACATTCCCAAACAAAATGATTAATATTATAAATGATCATAGTATTAAAATGATATATAATATTATTAATTAAATAAGTGTTTACACAATGGCATTTAATTATTCTAGGTTGACGCCATTCATAACAAATTATTTAAATAGCTTTCCGATGCTGAAAAAAAGAAGAAATTTCCATCAAGGAACTGAGATTACTATACAATGGTCTCCTAAAATTAAAACGCCTTTTCGTCCTTTTTGACACTTAAGATTCTTACCAACTGTTCTTTAATGATATTATTTAAAAATTAACAAACGAAAATATGGACCAGCATAAAATTAATAAAATGATAAGACAAAAACTTCATAAATTGAAAAGTGGAGTAAGAATTGAGAAAATCAATAAATACATCTAACTGACAAAAATTATATATTATTGAAAAGTAATTTTAAAAGACATAATAAAATTGAATAGGTACTAAATATTTTGAATGTTATGCTTCTTCGACATTACGAACATAAGATTGCTTTTTATAATATGAACAAAACCAGAATGTAACCTTGGTTGAGAATACAATAAGAGAAATTCTGAGGTCCATTGGCTGCATGGTTAAAAAAATATTCAGGATATAACAAAGATGCGACCAAAAGTAAATGAAAATTTAAATATATATAATAAGTAGACACTGCTGGGGAAGAAATGCTGACTTCTAATATTTTCATTTCAAATCTGAATTTTATTCTTTAGTATTTAAGAAATTTCAGATTACTGATCTTTTTTAAAGACAGAAAAGAATAATACAGAAAAAATACACGAATATCAGTAACCTTCCTTAGCTCACTCACATAGTTTGTACAACATTTCCACTAATCAAATGCATCTTACCATTATCATGTTGACAAACTTAAGTCCGCGCTACATGTATTTTCAACAAAACATAGCATTTATTAATCTGTTCACAGAGCTATTCTATCACCTCTCAACAACATACTCTAACAACAGCAGATAAAACACACTATTTTGTATGACATATATAATCCGCCTTAGCAGACCCACAATGACAGCAAATGCTAACTCATGTACACAGTAAAAATAAAAATCATAATAATGTTATAGTTTATGTTTACTATAAAAAAAAGGAAATCAATACTTTGACATAATATAAATAATATATTATATAATAATATCTTTAATAAAATTCATAATATGTATTATATATTAATGAAGCATTTTAAACCATAAATATGATCCTAATTATATAAGTAAGTATATAATCTAGTAATTCAATATATAATGAATAGATACTTCACCATATTAAAATTAAACAAACTACTACTATAAATATATATATATAAACTACTATACTATAATATAATATAATGTATATATGAGTATATACCCTTCGAGTTCAACTTCCTTGAAAAATTATATAACTTAACTACAATATAATCATACATATTTATATTTATAATTAATTAATAATATAATATGAACTTAAATATATAACTCATAAATATATAATAAATATACTATATACATATTCCAGGTTACTAACTAAATATTTATAATACTCAAATATATAACCTATTTAACGCATATAATATTATAGTATCAATATATTTCATATATTATTATTATATAATAATATATACAATAATAATATAAACTATTATATATAACAATATTATAAATATTATAATATACAACAAATTAAAATCATTTCAATGCGTCATTATATATCCATATATTATATATATACAATATCATAGTATCATGCTACTAGTACTATATATCTGGGCGCCTATCTAGACCAATTAATATATCAATTATATATATATATCTTATATACTCTATAGTATAACTCTACTATATTCTATCCACTATATATATTATAATATATAATAATAAAAAAAAAATAAATATTGGTTTTTTTTTTTCTATATTAATATATCTATATTAATATATATATATATATAATACCTTAATATATAAGTCAGTATTATATATATATATATATATAATATAATATAATAAATCAATTAATTAATTAAATAAATAGCAATAATTATATATATAATTAACATATATAATTAATATATATAATTGCCGATATCAATAAACAAACGTAAATTAGATATATGTAAAATAAGTCAGGTATATAGGAACAAATTATCTCACTATAAATTATATATAATATATTTATATATAATATATATAAATATAATATAATATATATAGTTAACTAAAATAATATATATATTAGTGATATGGAGCGAATAAAGCGTTCAAATTTTTTGACATATTACTTGATAAGGCGGATTTTGCGGTTTATATGTCACGTGCTTCCCTAAAATATTCACCTAACAACCGCGGTTGCGATTTATTTTTTTTTAGCGATTCTTAACTTTTCAACAACCGCGGTTGCGGTTGCAGTTGCGTTGCGGAGCTGAGCAGAATAAAAAAATTAAAATTTAAAAATATGCTTTCGCTTACTTATTATCTGCTATTTATTAAAATTACTTGCAAATGCTTTAATAGATACTTAATACTTGAAACTCATACTAGTGATCTTAATATTACTGTACTACTAACTAGACTTACTACTCAGAGAAATACTCACTTAATTTACTACTACTACTCTATAATAATTATAATAAAATACAGCCCTCAAAAAATAAATATATTATAAATATATATTAATAATGAATACTCAATAATAATAATGTATCATAATCAATATTAAAAGTAATAATAATTATTCATTGTTATTATTATTATTATTATTAATTTTTAAACTATATACTAGTATCAATTTTATTATTTATGTTTTTTTATCGATTATTGATATATGGTTGTTATTAATTATGTGGAGTTTAATATATAAATTAATATTAACTTATTTTTAATATTATTTTTATTTTAGATATTCTTATTATTTTATTATTATTATTTTTTTTTTACATTTTTAAATTATTTTCTAAATTTTTCTGGTTTTTATTAAATTTTATGTGGTACATTTATGAGAACGTGTTTTTTCTAAGGTCCCCTATGGTGTCGGAACGAGAGACCCATGCAATAATTCTAAGAAACTCTGCCCCTATCCATCAAGTTTCTCTGTGAAACTGATAAGTATCCGCACTAAATGTGGCGTGTCTATTAGTTATATCGAGCGAGATTTGTATATGAATTATTAGAGAGCATTTGCATGTTAATTAGATTTAAGGAAATAAAGTTTAGTTCATTGCATTATTTTTCCTCACTGTTAATTTACTTCATCCTTTCTCGTCATATAATCTTCAAGCATTCCGCTTTGTGTGATATTAAGTTTTGGTTCACTTTGGGTATACTACTAAAGATGGGCATGACAAATATAAATTTTATAACGTCATCTTTTCAACTCTTCTGAAGCCTTTTGTTCGTAATATTGTAGAAGCATTAAACTTTCTGGATCGATCTTTTATCTTTTATTTGATTTATTTGGTCTATTTTATCCAAAACACTTTCATTAAACTCAATTTCTGTATAAAAAATAAGTATATTAATGTTTAAATGACATGTCCTGTAATAGTTTTAAACAGAGTTTTTTGACTTGGATGTTGCAAAAGGTTGCTTTTTTTCTGTAGTTTCTTAAAGGATGTCTGCTTATAGATATATTTTCCAATATTCTGAAGAAAGTTCCAAGACATTGTTTTTGTTTATTTATTACCGGACTTCGGCCTAAAACATACCAAAAAGTTGTAAAAAAATTCCCTTTATATTGAGCATTCTAGATACGTTGCGATGGATCGCGAGTAATCTCTTTCCATATATCAAATCTTGCGTTAAGCTCCGCAAGTTATTAGTTTTTAGTAAATCAACTTGAATTTAAATTCCTCTTACAGCCTATACGAAAAATCTGAGGAAACTGCTGAAGAGTTTTTAACGACACAATAAACCGGAATTACTCCTGAAGGATATATAAGAAGACGAAAGAAATACTTAAAACCTTTTTAGTATAATAACTATATTAACATATCTTCAATAGAAGTAAATTCCATTTTCATTGGTATTTATAAAAAAAAATAGAACTAGTTAAATTTCGCTCTCTGATAATAAAACGTGTTCATCATTATGAAAGACAACAAAACAGAAATCAATGTAGTTGGAATGCATAAGAGAAGAGAAGAAAGAAGAAGAGAGTATGAGATTGAGAGAGAGAGAGAGACGAGAGAGAGAGAGAGAGAGAGAGAGAGAGAAGAGACATAGAGAGCATCACGAAAGAATGTAGAAAGAAGATTTGATAGCACTTTAGAGAGTTCTCTCTCTTTAAAAAGATAACATTTCCGAAAAGTGACAACCGCGGTTGTGGTTGCAAGTTGCGTATTTTGCCGAGTTTGCATTTGTTCTCAAAATCTCACACGTGCGGATTGAGGCCTGCGGTTATTCGTACTTTCCCTAATACTATATATATACCTATATAAAATATATACCTACTATCTCATCATAGTCATATATAGTATGTATATATAGATTATATATATATATATCAAACTATAATATATATAGTATATATATATATACATAATAAATATTTATATCATAAAGTTATATTATACATAAATATATCTATATTCTACTATATACCTTACTTAAACTTAATAATACTATTATTATAATATATAATTATATAAGAAATATACTATAATATATAGATAAAAAACAGTAATATCATACTTTACATCTGCGTAATTTTGTGCTATATATTTAGTCAAATTTACTCATGATATTACTTTACTGTTAATAAAATATAAAATAAATACTAAAAATCTATCGATTATATATTATAATATAATATTATATAATATATAATATATATATATATTATATTATATATATATAAATATATATTTAAATATATATATATATATTATATATATAACTATAATATTTATAAAGTATATAATATATATATAATATATTATATATCTATATATATATATATATAACAATATATTATACAAAGGTATAAAAAGACAAAATATACCTATAAGTATTTAACTATTAAAATACATATTAAAAAAAAAAAAAAATCAAATACATTTACAACATATATATAAATTATATTAGACATATTTATATATTATTATAATATATAATATATAATAATATATATATATAAATATATATATATATATGAATAATATATTTTTTATTAGTTAAATTATTAATTAAATAAACAAATTTAAATTTACTAACAATGAGCATCAAAACTAAAGGAAACGGTTGTCAGATAAAGTTGGCATAACCCTTTAATTTTTTATAAAATCAATATTGATATACTACAACTCTAAAAAAATATAATATTTAAATAAAAAAAAAAATCAACCCTATAACTCTTAAAAAAAATTTACATTCTCGTTCAATGTTGTAATACTTTCAGTAACTTTTTGTTTTTTGACTCCATCCATTTATGTTCTCATTAGCCCTCTATTAAGTTATTCAATTTTATTTTAAATATACAAAAAAACAATGAAAATATATATAAGTATATATATATATATATATAATATATAATACTTTAAAAACAAATATTTATTATATATATATATCATTAAATATATAATACCTAAACTACCTATATATATACTATTATATAAATAAGTATTAATTCAAGTACTTAATATATATAAAATATATATAACTTTAATATATAATATAATAGCTACTATATTTATAAAATAAACTATTATCCTTTTAATGGTTATTACGAATATTATATATATATTATATATATAATTAATAATGGTATATATATAAAATGGACTCAATAATATAGTAGATAATATAATAATTATATAGTAATATATATATATATGAATATAAGTATATAATATATATATATACATATATATTATATATAATATTTATATATCACTCATACTATAAAATAGTAATATAAATACTATTAAATAATTAATATAATATCGATAAACTAATATTTAACATTAATTTATTTTATTTATTTATTTATTTTGCTTACACTTTTTCTCTCGCTTGATGCAAGAGTAGAGGAAAATACAGTGTCTGACAATTACAGTTCCTCGCCTCATTTTGCCTTCACGTTACGACTCCACCTTTTCTAATGACTCCACCTTTTCTTTTCTTCCCCACAATAAACTTTTGAAATCCCTCCTTCATCCTCCCTCGTCCTTATCTCCTCCCTCCCGCGTAATTCGTTCAGTCAGTGTGTGAATGCATATGACGTAAGACTTAAAGGAGAGCAAGTCTCCATTGCAAGACCTAAAAAAGACCTTTGCGTCTTAACGGACACATTGACACTGTACCTTTTCATCATGACTTCCTCCTCTCCTTTAACCCTCAACATTTCTCATCTTA
>JABUQX010009803.1:0-12500 GCA_015478945.1 Trachelipus rathkii | reverse complement strand
AACAGTTGAAAGTCCCGAAGGAATTAAGGCTCCGCACAATCGCGCATCTTTGTGACACAATTCAGGCACACACACGGTATATTTTGAACGTGTCCGCCAATCAATGCGTCGCAGAATAGAGGCCTGTACTGCCGCTGGAGGTGCTCATTTTCAACATTTGTTATAACCTTAGTGCACATCACTGCTTCGTTCTATTTCTGTTGTATATTTTCTTCTGTGCAGTAATGTATGTATTCTTAAAATTTAAATAAATTGATAGAATTTGTTAATTAAATTTCCAAATTTAGTTTACTGTCTATTGTAAGTTAATGTTAAATAGGTTCCACAGAGTGAATCTTAGAGCCTACCAGTTTGCCATCGGCATTCACGATCGGCCCACAGCTATCCCCAGGCTGCAACGGAATATCCATTTTGTAAAACTGATGATTCTTCGGGCAAATGTATTAACGACTACACCTCTAGTACTATAAGTATAAGTACTATACGCAATATAATATAAAGCGTAATATATACGTTTATATATATATATATATATTATATAATATATATATACTATATATACTAGAGTATATATTATTCAACTTCAAAGGACCGACTAAACACCATCCAGGATCCTCATATAAGAATGAGATAAGCACACAGACCAAAGAGGTGACGAAAGTTGGACAAAATATGCTCTATGAAATCATGTGGAATAAAAGACCTTTAGATATGAAAAGATCATTCTAAGAAAAATCAATTCGAACAGAGTGAACTAGGAATATTCTACTGATTAGCACCTTATACAGTTTTACATACTCGAATAGTAACGTATATCATATATGTAGTACTATGATATATATATACTGTACTAAATATATATATATATATATATATATATATTATATATGATAAAACCGTGGCGTGGCTAAGGGGATAGGCTGGGTAGGCAGTGCCTATCTTATTTTTCATAACAATTAATAATTAAGAAAAACAAAATAAAAAGAATATAAAAAATGTTAATATAATAAGAAACCATAAGAAAATTAATCTACAAAATCTTAAGAAATTAATAAAACCAAAAATGAGCTATTTATGCTTTGCCTGCCTATCCACTGTTTAACTTCCATACTTGCGGCAGGCGTAGCAGAAATAAAATATATCCTATACTTGCAATGATATTAAGGCAGGCGAGCCTTGCCGTACGTCGTACTCGCCGTGCGTCGTTAGATGTTGCCATAAAAGTTTTTATTTTTACATTTCTTTGGACAACCGTGTTCTCACTTGCCAATTTTTAATTAATTTCCTAATATTATGTATGTATATATATATAATATATATATATATATATATATCATATATAATATATATACACTATTATATATATATTATATATATATAACTTAATATAGTATAGTATATAAATTATATATATATTATTATGCGTATTATATATAGTATATATATATAATATATATATATAGTATATAATATATATATATATATACTATATATATATCTAAGATATCTATATACCCTATAGTATAATATAATAAATATATAGATAATTAAATATATATATATATAGTATATATATATATATATATATATATCCCAAATTAGGCAAAAATAAATTTAATTTCGACCCTTCAACGTCTTATACTATGGTTTACGGTACTTTAAATCACTACTTAATGGGAACATCTGATAAAAAATACAATAATATTTGATAAAAAGCAATCTACATACATATAATATTTTTTATTTTCATTTCATTAAGAATAATATAAATTTAGTCCCATACCATATTTCTTCTAAAACATTGAAAAGACAATATTGGGGAATGTAATGGGGATGTCGCTCAAATTTAGGGGAAGGAGGCAGATTCAAGGGTGCAAGGCGCTCGACTCCTCCACACTATCCCCCAATTATGATCGTAAACGCACGCATATCTATATATATATACCTATACATATATATATTTATATATATATATATGATATATTATATATATATATATTACTAATTATATTAATATATATAGTACCAGTGTATCAATTATATATATATATATATTATAATATATATATCATGTCCCATGTGAAAACATCTAGCTACGCCACTGATTATATATATTATATATATATATATAATATATAATATACTATATAATATATATATATATTATATATAATATTATATATATATATATATATAATATAATATATATATATTATGGAGGCTAGTTTTTCAGGTTAAATATTATTGCAGTCATAGCTGTATATCTATATCAGGAATATAGGATACTTCGGTCTCTAGGCTTGTGGAGGGATTTTTTAGAATCGTGACCTCTGGTCCATATTTCGGGTTCGATGAGACAGGTAGTTTAGCCTCACTATGAAGAGAACAAGATGGATATCAAGCCTATAAATATCCACAATTGCGAAGGAATACGGAAACTTTCTCACAAAAAAAAAAAAAATAATATATATATAGGATATATTCAAACTTGTATCCAATTATATTATTTAATATTATTAATCATAAATATTTCTCATTTATCCTATTCCTCTTTTATTTTATGGACTATATTTGTTCAATATTTTATGTAGCTATCAGAAATAATAATTATTCAATCTTGATTAAATATGATTCTTATATTTAGCCTATATCACATATAAATTCAAAGTTCCAATTTGTGTTTAAATAAGACTTATCATATATATATATATATATAATATATATATAATATATATATATAATATATATATATATAATATATATATATATATATATATTATATATATATATATATATATAATATATATATATATATTTATATATACTAATATATATATATATATATATAATATTATATATATATATATAGTAATAACTAGTATACTAATATAGTAGTATATATATTATTATATGTATAGATAATATCAGATGAGGCTAAAATATATATATTATATTAGGATTGCCGAATAGTGAAAAAGCGTATACCGAATATTCGGCCGAATAATCACTTCGCTATTCGGCCGAATAGTTATTTTCAAAGTTCGGTCATCCATTTAGGAAAAATAAAGAAAACTTTACACTGGTCAACAAAAAAATGTGGAAAGTTTTTTATGGATCGACTTTTGTAGCAGATATATAGTAATCGGAGGTGCTGATTCATATTATTCTCGGATTGCTGTATCACATCCGTTTCGTGCAATCATGGATCCCTATTTTGCATATTCCCTAGGAATTACAAAATTCAAGTGCGCACTACGTAGGCTGTATAGACGTTACCTTGCGCATATATTTACAGTAGCAGCAAGTTTACTGCGATCGATACTCGGGAAGCATGTGGTAACTTTAGTACGTCTACTTGTATGGATGCCAATGACCTGGATGATGTATCATCCATCTGAAATACAGTCGGATGGTTCGTCATTGTTCACCCAGGGTGAACTGAACGATCTTGTATGAGATTTGTATTTGCCGAAGTTGTCCTGAGCTGTTGACTTCGAGGTTGTATGAAAAATGACTACTGGACCATGCGCACAAGAGTAACATTTTTATCGTAACAGAGAATCAGAGCTGCGGAGGCTCTAGTCAGATGGTAACCTTGTGTATTTCAGTGAAGTTGCAGCCTACTACTCGCTATGGAACTCCAGCATACGATGCAGGTGAGTGGCGACTGTTATTGACATTTCCAAGAATCAGGTTTAAAGTGTGGTGTTGTTACACAACCGGCAACAGTTAGCTTCGGTTCCCAGTAGGCCGGACGGATGAGAGAGGAGTATGCAAAAATCAAGACAGTTTGGAGAGGCCACAATATCAGGGTACAGGATGATTAAATATGCGTCGACCTCAAAATGGTAAACAGTTTGCCCGTCAGCAAGCAGGTTTCACCCAAATATCCTGCTTCCTGTGCTATTTGGGACAGCCGGGCGGCAAAGGATCACTGCACCAAAAGAGAATGGCCAACGAGGGAAACCTTGACGCCAGGTGAGGAACATCGTACGTGAACAACTTGTACAGAGAGAAAACATAATCTTACCTCCACTACACATAAAAATCTGGGTTTGATGAAACAATTTGTGAAAGCCCTGGACCATGATGGTGAATGCTCCCGCTATATATGCTCAACGTTTCTGGTCTGAGTGACGAGAAGAAAAAAGCGGGATATTGATGGCCCACAAATACGGACACTCCTTCCGTGATGCTGCCTTTGCTTACAAAATGGCTGTGTTAGAGGCAGAGCGTGGGAATGCTTTTTCAGATGCTTAGCACAGAATTTTCTTGGGGAACGAAAGTCGAGAACCACTAGCATTATACAGGAACTGCTAGAGACAGTTTCATTTCATGGATGTAGAATGAGTAAAAGTTTCACTACTTACATTCTCACCTAAACTATTCGATGTTAGTGATGAGCAGGGTGAACGCTTCTATCAAGATCTAAAGTTCATGGTAAGGACGTTACCAGGGCAAGTGGGATTTCAATATGATGGCCGACTATGCTTGGAGCTTTATGAGGGATATTCCAGACGCTATGCACAGTAGATTCGTCTACGAAGAGAAAGTTACTACCATCGTAGGTATGTTTACATTAACTAAACCCATTCCTTCTATTACATTCATTGTTGTCCCATATTACTCTTTATTCATAGTTGTAGTATATGTTTAACATATATCTATCAAAGACATGTTTCATATTGCGATTTGTTTCTCTCCCTTCATATTTTTTTTTTTACAGGAGATAAACACCACCGCTCACGGGCAGAGCCCTAATCTTAGGCAGGGGTGTACTCGATAACGTCCGAGCAGACGAAGCAAAGCCTAGGAGAGAAGTTGCTCACTCTCCCACCCGACCAGCTTGCGAACCTGGGACCTCACTTTGTTTGTGAGTGCCTAACACTTGAGCTACCGGGCGCTTTTTAAATAAATAAATATAAAATATTAAAAAAATACATATATACATATAGAAATACATACGTACATACACATAAAAATACATATATAAATATACATACATATACAATTATTACTATCATTATTATTACTATTGTGCCAAACACTATATTTAACAAAATTTTTACATTATATTTCACTAATAATCTCTACTATTTACTATTTTTAAATATTATTATTATTATTATGCTATACACTTTTTAATTATTATTATTACGCTATACACTATATTCACTGTATTTTAAATTGTTCACAACTATTCACTTAATAAATTAATTTTACGCTATACACTATATTCACTGTATTTTAAATTATTCACCACTATTTGCTTATTAATAACATTATTAACATTATTACCACTATCACTATTATTATTAATATGGTATACGCTATATCACCAATCACGAAAAGATTAATGTGATAGCAGGGGAATTCCGAACCCTTGCCACCAGTGGAAGAGAATTTGAAAATTCACGAAGACGAAGAGAATTTAAAAATATTCTTCAATGACTCGACGACATCGGGAAAAGCAGCTTCACACTTTCTATAATTTAAAGTTTCAAGTTTCTTCTTTTTTAATTTTCTGTTTAATATAATTAATAATTCAATCGAAATAAGTAAAAGAAATGTTGCCGAAAAATATGTTGCTCCTCCATCTCAGATTTTGATAAAAATAAATAAATGTTTAATTAAATTCTTAATATTTTAAAACACCGACTAAATAACAAAAATATTTTGCTATTTACTGAAACCACAATCCCAATACGCTCTCCTCTGAATGTACAATCCACAAAGCACATATTGAACTGCCTTCCAAGATTTTCATTCTTTTTTCCAATTAAACTTTCAGATTTTCCTTACTCTTCTTCACTCTTCCTTCTATATAATATATATATTATATAGTATAATAATATATTATATATATAATTATATAGTATATATTATATAATATTATATATATATATATATAGTATATATATATATATCCCAATAATTGTGATAGACCCTCTTGAAAAAGGTAAAAATCATAAAATTTTACAAATCTGTGTTACACACAATATCTCACAAATGCGATGTGATATGCAAAAACCGATTACATTTTTGGAATCAGCACATATCAATAATCAATTGCGAAACCCCCGTCCAAGAAATTTCATGTTTACCAGTGTTATATTACAAAGTAATAAAACAAAAAGTAAATAACTATTTTTTACCTATAGCAAAACCCATTCACATATTAAAAATAATTAATGAAAATTGAAAAAGTTTGCGTAGTTAAAGATATAAACTAAACTTTCATTTGATAGCTCTAAGGTTAAAAATGACAGAACATTAGCAGTTTTCCATTTTCAGGGAATAACCTATTTCTTGTGGCTTCCTAAATTATTCCTCCTGTTCTAAATATTCTTCACTTTCGACTGATGACGGTAGAGCTGAAAGGTATTTTATTGGTAGTTTTTTCAATTCATAAAACTATTTCCAGTTTTTTTCCACCAATTGAAGGAATATCATTGTCTTCACTGGTCAAAGTAGGCAAACTGTATAATTTGTTTTAGTTTCTTGCATGTAGATTCCGTATGTAGCCTTTTACTTTTATGTACAATAATCACATCGTCAGAAGATTGGACTTTCTTTCTGTATGACGATTTTGATGCCACCAATTTCTTTAAAACAATCCATTAAAAGAAGTGAAAATGGAACCTTCAGCTTTACCACTTTTCCCACTACGTGAATCATCGTCAGCAAAAGAGGGTCAGGAGCTAAATTTTCATGCATTTATTTCCATGCCTCAACGACCATATTTTTTACTGATTCATCTGATTCATGTTGAAAAATTAGCTTGAATCGCAGATCTAAGAAAGTAGCTACACACAAAGATTTATCACATAGGAACTTAGATAGTCTTTTTCTACTGATTTCTTAAGCTCTTCAACGAGTGTAAATTTTTCCACTGAAGCTTTTGCTTTTAATTGGCCTTATTTAAAAATAGATTTATTGCTAAAATGGAAGAAATCACCTGTGCGACGCCTATCACGTTTAATGCTTGTTTTAGTGATGTTGTAAAATGGCTCAAGTAAATGGAATAATTTTGCCACTGAAAATCAGTCAACATTTTCTGATTGCATTCAGCAGCGTATATGGATAGGGGAACTTTTTGTTCAAACAATCTTTTAAGCATATCATAAGTTCTGTTCCAGCGTGTAGAAATGTCTTGAATTAATTTATGCTGTTTGACATTCAGCTGCATCTGTAAAGTTTTAAGCTTTGCAGCTGCCGTTGCTGAATGGTGAAAATGAGAGGATATGCTTCTGCAAGTAAATAAAATATCTTTAACAGACTTCTGATATAATATTGAATCGTGAATGGATAGTTGCAACATGTGAATAAAACATGAAATTGATAGCAAGCCACTCTCCCTTATACCAGCTACCATGTTTGGTCCATTATCCCGTATCACTAAATAAATTCTATTTTTTGGAATATTGAAAAATGTCAAAGGCCCTTATAGGATCTGACAAATGACAAAGATTTTCGCCATATTGGGTTCAAAATCTGGCTATATTTTTATTTTTTTGGAAAATAAGTTTCTAAAATTTCAATTTTAAATTGAAATAACTTTCCCTTATGTTGACGTAATTTATTGTTTATAAAGCTCAATATTCGGCCGGAATAGTTCGGCAAAAAGCCGAATACCGAATATTCGGTATTTTGGCCGAATAGGCCGAATACCGAATACTCGGCACATCCCTAATATATATATATATATATATATATATAATATATAATTAATATATATAATATATATATATATATTATATATATATATATACACTATATATTATTATATATAATAAAAAAATATA
This sequence comes from Trachelipus rathkii, assembly GCA_015478945.1. Taxonomy (NCBI): domain Eukaryota; kingdom Metazoa; phylum Arthropoda; class Malacostraca; order Isopoda; family Trachelipodidae; genus Trachelipus; species Trachelipus rathkii. The sequence goes on along the minus strand of JABUQX010009803.1, from coordinate 4,695 downwards.
ATATATATATATATATATATATATATATATATATATATATTTATATATTATATAATATATATATATATATATATATATATATATATATATATATATAATTATTATATATATATATATATATATATATATATATATATATATATATAATATAATATATAAAGCTGGTTACATTTATATACTCACAAATGTGTAAGCCATATACACATGTGTGGGTGGCATACGATGCATGTATGCATGATTCAATGAGAATACTATTACTTAATTTTATGAATGAATTATGATGCATAAGAAAAGCATCTGATAAATTTTCCGTTATTTATTATTATTATGTGTTTAACCCATTGATATATATATATATATATAATATATATATATAACAACAATACATTTATATATTATATATATATAATATATATATATATATATATATATATATATATATATATATATATATATATATATATATATATATATATATATATATATATAAAAAAAAAAAATTATATATATATATATATATATATATATATATATATATATATATATATATATATATATAAATATATATATATATATATATATATATATATAACAATAGCAATAATAACAACAATAATTGTTCAAAATATAACAGAATACTGTTTGATGATTGTCAATAAATAATTAAAATAATTAAATAAATTATATCAGTTATAAAGTAGCTTTGAAGAATCCTAAAAATTCTAGTCAGTCTACTTACGGTTTTGGACCCTTGGATGTTTGGTTCTAACTTAAAAATCAAAGAAATATTAATTAAGTTACGTTAGGTTACGTTTACATAAGTTACGTTAAGTCATAAATAACTTTGGTTACTTTTCTGCTATCAAGATCAAGTTACTTTTGATGCTCGAAGCAACTGTGTAACTTTAAGTTATTTTACTTAAAGTAACTTTTGATTTTTAAAGTCAAAAGTTTTTCAGCTTTTCCAAAATCTATTTTAAAAAGTAAAGTTTTGAAATCACTCGAATATTAGGTAAAAATGTAACTAATTTTACAGCGATTTTTATACTAATATCTATTTTAGCATTTTTTAAGTTGTAATTACTTCTGGCTAATTAATGAGCTTTAGGTGTTATATACCCTGGGTGGGTGATGTCCCCGCTTTTGGGTGATAGATATCCCCACTATTTGCCTTTGGAAAATCCCCTCTAAACAAATCGGGATGCACATCCTGTATTTGTTTATGAAATCTAAAGAAACCCAAAGAAACGTAGCTTTTCACACATACGAACATTAAAAAAGCTTTATATCTGTAGGATATGCGCAATTGTTTTGTTAATTTGGAATTCCCAAATTACGTAAAATGGCATTCCCATAATTATATAAGAAACTTTTATATCAAATGAATATTGAAATGGTTTTCCCCAATTTCCTGTTTATTAAGATCGTATTAAAGAAATTAGATTGCGAATATATATTATATATATATTAGATTATATAGTATAATATATATGTATTTATATTATATTATTATATATAATATATAGATATATTTGATAGTAGATAATTATTGGGTATTATTATATATTATATATATATTTATAATTATATATATGATTAAAGATAACGATTATTTGTTATTATACAGGGATGTATCAGGGAACGTCAGAATTTTTGGTTCCTGGCTGGGAACTTGACTGTCCAGAACTTGGAAATAGTCACCGAGAATCCGGAACTTTCTACTTTGTCTACAACGTTAGACCTCTAGTGCATATAATGCTAATTAAAATTGTTGTTGATTTGAACAACGGTGATGTATATACATAAAGTGTCTGACCAATACTTGTAAGTAATCCTACTTTAGGTGAGCTCTAGTTTTCTTCTTAGTTTGTTAAAAGTTTAGTTAATATTTTGTTTTTTTACTTTTTTTTATATTAAAGTAATTAAAAGTAATTATCCAAAAAAAAGATAAATAAAAAAGTTATTTATAAAAATAGTAAATGAATAATAATAAAAAGGAATGGTTAATTGATCTACAGCTGTTATCGTCAAACCCTGGTCTGGTTAAGTCTAGAGCAGTGGTTGGAAACCCCTAACTAGTAAGTCTATGATAGTGGTAAGCAACACCTTACCTGTAAAGTCAGAACATGGTTGGTATCCCCTGTTATTTTATCATTTAGGCCACTAAATTTTCTAAATTTAATATTAATCTTCCTAACGGCACCTAATTCATACTATATAATTAAGAGAGTAACATCTCATGTATGAAATCATTTTTATAAAGAATAACCTAATTGTGTAACTGTGCACCAAAGAAAGAGTTATTAAATCAGAACAGGGTTAATTATATACTAGTAATATATATTATATTATATATCTTATATATATCAGCTATTATATATATATATAGATATAGATAGTTTATATTATAATAGTATAATAAGTAATTTATATATTTTATAAAAATATAAATATAATATATATAAATATAAAATAAATAAAAATTATATCTATATAATGGTATAGCCACAATGATTATATATAAAATATATATATACGTTAGATACTATATATAATATATTGATATAAATAAATATTATATTTAAAAGGTATATATATCTTAATTTAAAAAATCTTAAATGAAAATGTTAATAGATTTAACAGCAAGTGTTCAAATCATTAATTTTTGGTAAATTGAGGATTATTTAGAATTTTATAAATAATTAAAAAAAGGATAGGTCTAAGAAAAAAAAAAAAATTAAAAAAATCCCCAACCTCCGTTGTAGAGTATTAAAGATACTGGTTTGAGTTTACGATACTGCAAAACTTACGTTGAGGAAATTTTTATTCCACACACACATGCATGTGAATTGTTCAACATATTTGCTTTTAGTTATTCATAAAAGGGAGAGTACATAAAGTCTTCAAAGATTATTTATACATATTTTATTGATTTTTTAAGAAAGACATTGAAAAAGTAGAAAGCTCTAATCAATAGTATAAATAGGTGTGAGCATGAAAAAGTCATTAGAAATTCTTTTTTCTATATTCCGTTTTTTTTTATATAGTAAATATATATATATATATTTTTTAATTGTTGCTTGTAAATTTATTTTAAATAGTATAGTATATTATTTTTTTATATCCCCAATTTTCTTCTATAGATACATAAATTATATAATGTAATATATATATATATATATATAATACTACATTAAAAATATATTAGTATTTATAATAATATTAATATTATAATATATAATAAAGATAATTATAGTAAATATGATAATATATTAATATATGATATATATATATATATATATATAATCAGGGATGGGAGTCGAAAAATAACATCGACACCGCACTCCCATGAGTCCGAATTCTAAAAACAACGACTCCGACTCAAGAGCGACTTGTAATAACTGAACTCAGATTCCCGACTCCCAATGGAAAATTCATACACACACACATTACGATTAAACTGTCAACAAATTTTGGATAATTTTTCGTAATGAATAAAATTATTATTAAATATAAAGTTAAGTATTATGAAGATTCGAAAAATGATATTCAGAATTCTTAGCTATCACGTAAGTTTTTGAGCTTACAAGCTTCAAAGTTAAGGATAAATGACCTCCAAATATGCGTATGTTGTAACAAAGATATTACTAAATTAACTGGATCATCAGTAATTAATTTTATAGTCAAATTTACGGAGTTATGATGTCACGAGTAATAAACATGTAAAAATTTCACATGAACAATCACAGTCTAACATTTCTTAATTTTATCTGAATTGGTGCCACATTGAACTTTGATAACTACTTTGGTCTTTCTTATGTTGAAGGTGTCTTGCTGTCAGAAACAGCAGTAATACTCATATTGTTCTCATGCTGCCTGACACGTTTCTCCATTTGCTGTATATCTTGGTCTAATCTTTCACCTTGTTCATCGCTTACTGCCGAGATTTGTGGAAAGAATGAGCATGAGATGTAAAAAGATGTATTTTTAGTGCCATTCTGCAGCCACGTTTTGTAATTAACTGCAACTCTCTACTTAACGACGCTTTTTAACGTTTGTTTCCAAGAGAAGCTGTTATGGAAGGTCTTTGAAGGAATTCGCTGCAGAAGGTTATGACATGGTTAATTCTGTCAAGAGCGGTCACTTGTATTGTAGCGAATTGCGGTCCGACGAAATAGACGCACTCTTTCAATTAAGGGTACTCGTAAGGCCACGTTGATCTCATAATGTCGCTTTAAATTCATTTCCTCCTATCATAAGGCCTCTCAAAAAATTCTATCACTCCAAGTTAATATGTATTGGTGTAAAAATAGAACGACTCATTATCTTGCAAGGGTATACCTTAACATTACTCTTTGCGGGTAAAAGTGCTCTTTCTCTCAGTTTCGTACGTATGTGTTAGATCTCCCGGCTATCCCATGAAACATAAAAAATCAAGTAATTCAAAGAAAGCTCTCAATGTATAGTCAACAACCTCAGATCACAAAGTAAGCCAGTTGTCATAATATTTAATAGCTTCAATATTTCGAATACTTTCATGAGGTTCCTCATTCCAACAGCATACGCAACCGGAATTGAGGGAAATGTTTGAGTTATGCAATAAGAAGGCTTTTTAGGCTAGTCTTTGAAGCGTCTATGAATAAGCGCATTCACCTCATCTAATATCCGGAATCAGCTCACCATAAGTCCATAACA
>JABUQX010009802.1:40000-48956 GCA_015478945.1 Trachelipus rathkii | reverse complement strand
TGAATATTTTAATTAAATACAATCTTCAAAACAATATACAGGTATTTAAAATGCCAAAGTATCATTCGGAGGAAGATATAAGGCTAGTGAATGGAAGGAGGTGGCAGTATTAAGTGACCAACCAAACAGAGTTCTTTGCTTTTAGCCAGAAACTATAACAAACATTGATAGAAAGGCTTAAAAGTCATATGCATTAAGTAGAAGTTCCCTCTAAATAGAATGTTTCATTTCAACGTTTGGGATCATTTGGAGCAAAATAAGAAATAGATTGGGAGGAGAAAAGGCTGAAATGCTTGTAAGAATTTTACAGGCACTCGAGATCAAAAAATAATACTGATTCAGAGTATTGATACATAGTATTCCATTACATTTTTATCTGAAAAACATACATTCAAGTATTTATTTACTGTTTAAAAATTTAAGATTTAAATTATGAAAATTGCAAAAAAATTTTTTTATCTTGATAAACTATCAGCGTTTTAACTATTGGATTATGGGGCCTTTGATTTTGTTTCTGTTTTTTTTTTTTTTTTTTTGTTGTTTTTGGTTTTGGGGGGGGTTGGGTGTTAATTTTGAATTATATATATTTACCTTCAGTTCAAAAGTGGATTAAATATCATAGTATTTTTAAATGCATTTAGATTATAAAATAAAAATTTTTTTTATCTTTATTATACTGGCTAGGGAAACCCATGGTTACTATTATGGTCTTCCATTACATTGATTTAAAATTTCAAAAATTTAGAAGTTTAGAGAACAAAAACTCAAGAAGTTGGGTTTTTGGTGGGTTTTTGCTCTTGGGTTTTTGGGTGGGTTTTTGGGTGCCAACCCTGATATATATATATAGTATATATATAAGTTCCCACCTCACGGGTTTAGCCCTTTTTCAAGAAGTGTAACTTCTCTAGGTAGTTACTATTTAGGATCCGGTCGATGGTAAGGTGCATGAAATTGCAGTTTTTAGGATTTCAATCCTTCATTATATTTATGATATTTGTTTATATATAATATATATTAATTATATATTTTATATTTATTATATTATTATATATATATTATTATTTATATATAATATATTATTTTATATTATATTTATATATATTATTTATATAAAGGGTAAGTTATTAATATATGGAAATTTTCTATTCTCCTCTCTTGCGGAGTATTTTTCGGCCTCCGCTTTTTTTTCGGAATTAATAATTTCAGTCTCCGGCTCCTGGCTCTCGGCTCGGCCAAAATTACTCTCCGGCGCTCAATCACTTATTATATATATATTTATTTATATTTATATATATTTTATTATATTTATTAGTATTATATATATTTATTATTTATTATATATATTATATTTATAGTTATTTATATTTTTATTTATTTATATATAATTCAATTAATATAAATTTTTTATATATTTTAATATATATATTTATTATTATTATTATAATTATATATTATTTTACTTCGCATAATGTTAGTTTAGTTTGTTCGATTATATATTTAATAAATTATGGTTGGAGTTACCAAACGTGTTTGTTATATAAATTCTCCGAATGTCTTTGCTACGTATGTGGAGAATTTACTACGAAAAGTCCATTTAAACGTTTTACTTCTTTGGCCATTGGGTGACCATTTGGAAATCTGTCTTTTTGTCCCAACATTAACATGTCATTATGATGTTTTTTTATGGTTTAAATTAACCCAGTGGTTAAAAGTTGAAAAAAAGAGATGTGACTTTGGTTCTTTTTTTTATAGTGCCGATTATTGGATGGAGCAAAGGTAAATCTATTTTATACCCCCCAAGGGATTTTGGCTCATATATACTTTTTTTTTTTGTTTTTATTTCTTATTTATTTCAAATGTTATTGTTGGCTTTCAATTTCAAAATAAAACTAAAGCAAACATTGCTTATCCGACAATTAACTCAGCCAGAGTGGTGGACTCAAGTCCCCCATTTAATGATGAGAACCTACCGATTCCTATAGCACCAGCTTCTTGGAAAAAGTCTTCTTCTGACTTCAGATTGTGTAGGATTTGTTGCAACTTAATGTGCTGGTAAGCATCGGGTGCTGCAGTATATATGCCATATACCCAGTACGTGAATCAAAATGCAACAACTTCACATATTATAACGCAACCAGCGTTAACTATAATTGATTTTAGTTACCAGACCTATATTTGTAAAAATCAGCAAGTCTGAAATCTTTAGGTTCACGCTTTGCATGTAGTGGATTGTTTAGATCAAAAGTGTAATTATTTTATTATATATAGAAATTAGAAAACAGGAATTATGAGATAATATTTTGTAAATATAACTTTAATATGTTTCTATGTGAAAAGAGATGAAATAAACTTCCTTTCCTTAATATAAAGGTTATTTTTGATTTGGTTTAATGGCGTCTTTATTCATTAGACGCTTCTTAAATTAATCTAGTCTATATAAGCCGTTCCTTATTGCATTTAAACTCAAACAAGTTTACCCTCGGAATCCGGTTTGCGCTATGCTGTTGGAATGATTTAGGAAATCTCTATAATAAGTTATGTTTCCGTATAAATTGGAAGGCCTATTAAATATTTATGACCACACATGGCTTTATTTTTTCTGTTGTGATACTGAAAGTGTTTGGACTCTCCTTCTTTGGTCTACAGGGAGGGTTCAGCCATAACACTTGTTTTATGTTTATGGGTATAGCCGGTGATCTATAGCTATATCATTACTTTACGAATTATCTATTGGAGAGAAAGAGAATCTTTTTACCCCGTGGTGGCAAATAGAATGTAAGTATAAGCTCCTCTTGTTATGATTCCTAATGCGAGTTTTATTTTACCACCATTACATATTAATCTTGGAATTGTATGAAGGAATTTTGTGTAAGGTCCTGTATGGATTAAGGAAGGATGATTGGATTTTAAATCATTTATTTTTGTGACCTTTTTCGTGGCTTAAGTAACGCTAAATTGAAAGTGAGTCGTTTTCGTCGGATCCGTCTAGATTCGACAATATATACTCAACTTGTTGTGACCGTCGCTTGTTTTTTTGACAGAATATTAAACCATGCATTGATACCTATTTCTGTCATGGATTCTTCAAAGACTTATTACAGGCTTTCCTTGGAAACAAACGATGTTGAAAATTAGCGATCGTTTTTATAGTAGAGAGCGTTGCTAGTTAATTACAAGAACTTTGGTACTTGCAGAATGTCACTAAAAATTACATTTTTTACATTCTCTATCTGACTTCTTTTCCATCCATAATCTCGGTGTTTGTGCAGTAAGCTATGAACAAGTGAAAGATTTCCATCAAGATATATATACCAGCCTCATAATAAATGGATTAGAGAGAGGAAACGTTATATCATGAGGCATGAATATGTGATAGGTATTGATAAGCATAATAGTAATGTAAGTTGTTATTATTAACTGTACTTGATTTTCTTGAAATAAGAGAAAGACACTCAGAGCATTAAATAAGACTAAAAGTAGTTTATATCAATAAAGGTTCATATTGTGTGACATACATATCAGAAAATATAATTATAAGGGAATAATATGTATATTTTACTATTTATGTTTATAGGGATAATGCATTATAGATATTACTTAATAACAATATAGTTATTTTAATTACTCTCAGTGACATCTATAATACTACTGTAAAATATTATATGATTATACTATAAAATTTATAATATTAATTTTATAGTATAAGTTTTATAAATAATATATAATACTTTTTGTTTATAATATATATATATATGAGCATTAATTTTAGGTAATATATATATATAAGGTATTATATTATATAATATACTTATTCTTTAACTTTGGAGCTTGTATAACTCAAATAACTCATTTACTATATAGTGTAATTACAAGAATTTCTATAAAAATATTTTTATTTCTGGGTCTGTGTTATTCAAAAAATTTTTTGATTTCTCGTCTCTAAATTTTATTTTCTAAGGTAAGGTAAAATAAAATATTTCCCAAAATTGTTGACCAGTGAGTTATTAATCAGTACAAATAATAGTGTTTAGAAAATATTTATCACTCAATTGGGAGTCTAGCGAGATTCAGGTGAGATGAGTTATCAGTTTTTAATAAAATCTGACTCTTAGGTGAGTATTTATAGATATATAATATATAGTATGATATCTGCAGAGATAAAGATTTTCCATTCCTCCTCGCTAGTATATATACAGATATACCTCTAACTGTTGGCGACTATGGAGTCGGGTGTAATAAGAAAGATCGAGATTTGTTTTGATTTATTTTCGACTCGCCCGTACACCTCTCTTTTGACAATTTGAAGATTAGAAAAGATTGTTGAGTGGATATTGTAATGATTATTTACCATAATAAATAAAATAAAATCAGTTATTATTCTTTAATAAAAAAAATAATTGATAATAACTAGCATCATGAAAATCCTCTTATATTTAAACTATGTTCATTAGATTATCAATTCTATTACTTATTATAAATTATACTCAGAAGTAATAATGAGCATATATAAACATTTAGAGTTATGTTTAAAGAATGGGGAAGTAAAGTGATAATAAAAATTTATATATTTTTATATAGCTCTCATCAATATCCTAATACTCTATGCAATAAATATATTATTTGTGGAACTAATAAGTGGAAATATATTTCGGTAACAGTTACATTTGATTTTCTGTCGATCTAACGCTATATATATTCATATTGTGGATTCTAACTTTATATGTTCTAAATGTTGCTGCTTATATACATTTAACCTGTAAAGCAATTCTGATTATATAATTTATATATATTTGACATAATCTTACTCATTTTCTATACAAATTTTCTCACTATAAAAATATTTATTTACTTATATATCAATATATTTGACCCTCTCAACTTCAAATTTATCATTTTGACTAAATAATATACTACAAGAAAAATTTCTGAAATCTAATATAATGATAACTCTTTCTGACTCTGTATAACCAATGAATTATCCAGTTACGATAGTGATTCTATATTAAGTATCTATTCACTCATAAAGAGCAATCCTAATATTTCAATAATCAGATCTTCATTATCTGTTGAAAAACTATACTGATAAATAATACTTATATGGTAGTATGGTGTATATATAAAGAAAGTACCGATACAGTAAAATATTTGTTTTATTTAAATCACATTACTTTTCTCTCTCTCACTCTATCCTCACTATCTCACACCCGCACTTTCTACTTTTTCAAAGTAGTTACTATGAATGTTCATGATCATAATATAAGCTATACCGCCTTTCAGAAATAGGAAGAGCAGAATAGTTTGTTATCAACTGTTACACTCCACACACTCTACATTCTTTCATAAATTGTATTTTATGCATTCTCATACATATTCATATCATTGAATATGATTTTAGTGCATTTAAAAAAGAGTTAAAAAATATTTGTGTATAGTAAAACCTGTGATACCGGTATAGGTGACGCGCACCCTTTAATATCTATTGCAGTTTTAACTGCATACCTCGATGTAGCTTATCCAGGTTCTCGAGAAAAACTTATAAACCCTCCGATCAGCGAAAGTATTTCTTCGCACTCGTTGATTTTTCCTTCTAGAGTTCTTTTGCTAAGGTTGAGTCCGAGCATTTGTGGTTGAATTATTGTTGCTGTTAAAACCAAGAGTGATCCTATTACTCTTATGGAAGCATCAAAGCATCATATTAGCTGTTGTCTCTTTAATTCTCATATTATTCATTAAAATCTTATGAAGTCTAGAATACATCCTAATTATTATAGCGCGAACGATATAATCCACACATAAGTACATAAATCCGAGATTTTAGTTATAAATCGTGATAAACTTCATGAAATTAGTTCCAAGAATAATTGAAGAGTGTGGAACGATCTTGCGTAAGACTAATGAGAATCATACATCGAAGCTATCACTCTAAACTATATAAAGTCTAGCAAAGGACTCAAATCTAAACTCTAGTCCGTGATACCCTCTCCTATAAGAAAATAGATTGGCAGCTAATTAACATATTGGCTACATAGGAAACCTTAAGGGAACTTTTAAATATAATCACTAATTTCCGTCACATACAGATAAATAGTATTGAGGGCTCAGGAGATGAGATAGGCATTAAGTAGTGAATAATGATTATAGTATGGGAACACTCTGAAAATAATGGGCTCTGAATATAGTCTTGATCATATATTTCAATAATATTTCTTCTTACCTCCTGATATTGATATTTTATAAGTTGATAGGATAATAATGGTAACAATTATATATCTCATATTAAGTTCATTTAAATCTACTTGGAGGGTGAGATATTATGACTGTAATTATTCTCTCTGCCTATAGCTTTTCAATATAGACTAGTAAAAATTATATCATATCCACTATGGACTTAGTAGTATGTAATATAAGGATAATTTAGGTAGTGAGTTATACCTCATGGATATATTACCCAGCTATGAGGATGTAAGTAGGTGGTTTCATCTCACTAAGTACGGTAAGGACGCTCATATTTATATGTGCTGAATTCCAAGGTTCAATATTCAGACCAATAGGTAATTATATTAATTAATCATTCTATTAAAAACAATGGATAATAAGGTATATTAGACTTACTAACATTAAAGTATGAGTTAAGAACTTCAATGTGAGTGAGAATAAGGAGAATGATACCTTAAAATTAAATATGGGGTGATATACTTATAACTCTCACAATACCCTAACGTCAACATTCTCGTGTCTATAAAATTTAATGAGACTCTCCAGTAATTCTCCTAATATCTTGGAGGAAGTGTTGCTCTTATATAAAAACAATCGCATATGTGAGAACTACATTGATATGGAACATATTATCGTGCTGATTTTACTATAGTGATAATTACGTGGAGGCGCTAGTGTTGACAAGTACAATTATTAGTATATACGAAGAAAAGGAACCATACGTGCCGCACATGACGTTAAAAATAACACATATAACCAATAGAGACATAGTAAAAAGTCGGCAATGATTATTTTTAAGTATAAAAACGCGAAATAATTACTGGCCAACAAAAAGATATGCAGGTGATATGAAATCATTGTGGATCTTTTTCTAGTTGCCAACCTGTCTTCTGAGACAGATCTACAGTCCTGAGAGAGATGTAAGAATAAATATCTTCTCCAGAGCGAAGGATGCGTGGTTCAACTTCATTCTATATTATTTGAAACTTATTATATTATATTGGTATTATGTATGTGTCTGACTCCATCTCTCTAAATTTCAATATATCTATTTAAGTCTCAGATATATGCAGAGAGGAATACTTGGAGGGTCATATAAATATAGTATAAGACAGTGAACAGACAAAAAATTCATGTACATAATTTAACTAGAGCACTGAGTTACAGCCAGAAAAAGATTTCTAATGAGGAAGACCAACATTGAGCCCACAGTATGATATGACAAGATGTCAGACACTTCTAGAGATACTCCACTTGTTAATCAATACATAGATCCACTAGTATATTACATTGCTCAAAAGTAATGATATTGTAATGGTGAATGATACAAAGCGAAATAGTAGAAAAAGTTCCATGGGTATCCAAGCTGTTCTGGAGACTAATATCCAATGAGTGATATCATGTGGAATGCTTCCAAAAGTGTGAGCGACGACTGACTCCTCTGAGCTACAGAAATTTCTCTGATGGAGTTCCATCGATTATCAATCCAACCTCTCCATACTGATATATCATATAATATTTGGAGAGTAATTCTAGATCAAAACTTAAGTATGAGTGAAACTCACACACCTAAAAAGAGAGTACGAGGTATAAGATAATGATGGTCCATGTAATCCATTTCTGCTCGCCTAATTGATATGACAATTATTCATGAGTGTTGACGTAAGTCCATAATCAAATAATCAATATGGTTGATATCTAGCTGTAAGTCTAAAAGCCATATATATTAAATCACCTACTATACTTCTATATCGTTTTGAGTGGTACAAGATGGAGCAAATGATACCTAACAATAAGAAATTTATAACTAAAGAATTTAACAAAGTACCTTTCTCAATGCCTTAGCGGTTTCACAGTGTAATATATATGCTAAACTTGAGTCCATAAATAAAAGCAGCCATGTGATAAGCATCATGCTAGGTTTCCTTTACCCTATTGTCAACCTGGCATACATAATAAGATGATGAGGAAGCATAGTATACATGCAATAACATATCACTATTATTTCATCACTGAGACTATATTACATACAATTATGCAAACTTTGAAAATGAGGACGGTTCTTAAATTACACACAGTATAATTGGAGTGTAACACCCAGAGTTCTTCCAAGATATTGCATACTTCGCTCCAATAAATCTCTCTCTGGATATTATTATTCTCATGGAGCAAAAAACATTTATATCACTTTTTAAGATATGTTGATTGGACAAAGTCCACCCATATATAATCTACCCACAACCCCTCTTTAGCAGAGCACCTATAGGAAATATCGTAGAGCAGTTTCATATAGCTTTATATATATTCCTCTCTCGGAATTCAGGAACTATGTGTGCTGAACAAGCTACGTTATTATTGGGATTGTACTGTTAGATTATCTTCTAGTGAAGACATTAGAGAATACGAGTATGCATCTCCAGATATATAGAGAGTTATGAGCGCGCAGCTGTTCTCCAAAGGCAAATTAGGTCGTGGGGAATATACTATCACCAAAGCGGCCGAGACGGCCAATCAACACGACCAGAGAGTGTAGTCATAGGAGAGCAGCTCTGCAATAGTCATTCCACATATCACGCCAATATATATTTTCAATCAGAAGTAGATGTATTCTACAATCATAAAATGATGCTAAAATAGATATTGTACTTAGAGTAGAGATGTCGCTGTAAATTAGTTACATTTTTACCTAATATTCGAGTGATTTCAAAACTTTTACTTTTTAAAATAAGATTTTGGAAAA
>JABUQX010009802.1:30000-32500 GCA_015478945.1 Trachelipus rathkii | reverse complement strand
TTGCTTTTCAGAAATCTATAAGTAGGCTTAACTAGCCAGCAAATTTCACTTTCATATATTGAGATTGCATTGAGTGACCTTCTGAAAAGAAAATATAAAAAAATAAAATAAATATTTCCGTGAAACACATAATAAACAGAAACACATAATAAACAAATTTACACAAAATAAGTGAAATAACACGGGCAGAGTTACTCCAAACTCTCTTTCACTGGAGCATAGCGCGACTGGAGACATAATTAATTATATTTATGAGCGACCGTAAATGTACGACATTTGAAAAATTTAAAATTACATTACATAATACAATTTCTGTAGAAAATAATGTATAAAATAACTTATAAACAACAAAACATAAAATGAAAAAGATTATGAAAGAATATAAGGAAATTTGGAGAAAAAAGACAGGGAGATAGTTATTTTTAAAAGGATATCCTACGTCTGGCAGTGTATCTAATTATCAACGGAAACATTTAAAGGTAACAATGTGACGTCGCAAATACGTTGCATTTGGAACGAAAAAGCTTACATCACATAAGACGTAACAGCAATGTCACATATATGACGTATGTGTGATGTGACGAGTGCGACGAACATTAACGTCGCTGTGATGTATCTGCAACCAACTGTGCTATATGGGGAGTAATGATTTTTTTTTTTTTTTTTTTTTTTTTTTTTTTTTTTTTTTTTTTTTTTTTTTACAGTTGTCACCACCACTCACGGGCAGAGCCCTATTCAAGGAGGGGGTGTTACACGCCTCAGAATCGAACTACTAACGCAAATTACGCAGATGAGCGCAGACGCAGGCCTTGAAGTGGGGGAGATTAAATTCAGCAGGAAACACAGAAGATGGAAGTGAATTCCACAGAACCGAGGTGGCAATAAAGAAGGAAGCACCGCAGCGAACTAGCTTTGATTTACCAATATCACACAAAACTCATGTGCAGATACAGCACCCTTGTACTACGAGGGCGACGCATAAAGGTGGTGGTACGCGGGTGATAAGTTCCCTCGAGAGCACTTGCCGCCACGGTACCTATAGAAAAGAGATTAAGCACCAACATCGCGCCGCATAAGAATAGAGGGTCAAGTGAAACTGGAAAGTATGGGACAATTTATAAGCCTTTTTGGCCTTTGACTCGACCTATCCAAAAGCCGGGTGAAACCAGAGCCCCCGAGATTTGAGAAGCTGTATTGCATATAATAGCGTATAGAAGCCCTTGTATAGCTGGAGCAACTGAGAAGAGGAAAAAAAGTCTCGCAGTCTAAACAGAACTCCCAGTTTCTTTGAGGCCGCCCTAGCAACCATTGTGATGTGAGGTTTTCAAAAAACATTTTTTTTGTTTATGTTTAAGGCCAAGGATGTTTATATTGTCAACAGGAGAGACGAGAGAAACGCCGCCGAAAGAGATAGGAAAGTTGGAAGGTGTCTTAAGAGAGGGAGATTTGTAGAAGTTGAGTTTTTTAAGAATTGAATTCACAAGATTCAGACGACCCCACCCGGAAATTCTATCCAGATCAGCGAGAATAGAAGCGGAAAGATTAAGACGAGAGGCAATTCTAGAAGTAAAAGAAGGAGCAGCATTGAAATGAGTTGAAGAATGAAGGGTCGAGTCATCGCATATGAGTGAATAGAGTTAGATGTGAGGTGAGAAGATCATTAATGAAAAGTAGGAATAAAGTAGGAGATAAAGCAGAACCCCTGAGGAACACCACTATTAACAGAAAAGGAAGAAGCAAAAGTCCGGCCCATCAAAACAACAGCCGATATTGAGCGATTTGGAAGAAAACTAGACATAAGTAAGTGCAAAGAGAAGGAGGAAACCCAAAAGGAGGGGAAGCTTTGAGAGCAGTGACGCGTGCCTACCCGGTCAATGCTTTGGTTATGTCAAGCGCCACCACGCAAGTCTCCCCGTAGTTACTAAAGGGCGGAAAACGCATAAATCAGAAGATAGGAAAGTATAAATCGCCAGTGGACCTCGAAGCGCCGAAAGCCGGTACTGGGGCGATCGAAAAGAAAGTAAATGAGATTCCAGCTGATCTAGAAATGAGAGTTGTGAAGAGTTTCAAAGATCTTAGATAGAATTACAAGTAAGAGCTATAGGGCGATAGTTAGAAGGATCAAGAGCGCTTCCTTTTTTCGGAATAGGTTGGGACATGTTGCGTGCTTTGCAAACACTGGGGAAAAAGTGGTTTTTTTTAGTAAAATTTTGAGAAAAACATAGAGAATATAGTTGAAACGAGGGGCGGGGATAGCAGGGAAAGCCCACTCCCTCAAAACTCGGGGAGGAATGCCATCCGGTCCCAACCCGCCTTCCTAACGTTCGTAGATTTTAGGAGCCCATGCACCCGATCAAATGTAATCACAGGCAAAGGCATAGGACACCTGAGAGGAGAAGCAGTAGGAAGAGGAATTCCAGAATCGTCCAGGGTTGAGTTAGAGAAAATAGGAGGCCGAAGAGATTGGGCCTTTTCAGTTGGAGAATTAGCAACAGAACCA
>JABUQX010009801.1:27500-33105 GCA_015478945.1 Trachelipus rathkii | reverse complement strand
ATATATATAGAAGATTCGGAGCTTTATGACGCTGAGTTTGGTAAGTAATTATATAAAGGGCCTATAGTAATAATAAGAAACTTCAAATAAAGTTAATATTTATCAAGTACAAATCATGAAGGTCTTATTATTACTATAGGCCCTTTATATAATTACTTACCAAACACAGCGTCATAAAACTCCGAATCTTCTATATATATATATATATATATAATATATATATATATATATATAATATATATATATATATATATATATAATATATATATATATATATATATATATATATATATATATATATATATATATAAGGACAAAATATAAAGATATATATTATAATTATAATAATATATATATATATATATATATATATATATATATTATATATATATATATATATATATACTATATATATATATATATATATTATAGTATATATATATATATATATATATATATAATATATATATATATATATATATATAATTATAATAATATATATATATATATAGTAAATATGCCTATAGAGAAATTAGATTCAGGAAATTTCAGCAGAAGAAATTTTTTTCTAAATATTATTATTAATAAATTACACGACATGACGCATCTCTTGCTACTAACGGAGCAAGCTTTTCCATTGAGCACGGGCTACGCCCATGCATTTTTTGCTTGGGCTCACTCCGCTCGCTTACGCTGCGACCGTTGGGGCTATGGGCATGGACTATGGGCATGGCATGGCATGGGGCATTGACATTGACATCGGGCGATGCGGCATGGGCATGGGCATGCATTGGGCATGGCATGTTGCATGGGCATAGCATTGGCAATGGGGCATGGGCCATTGGCAAGGGCATGGGCATTGCATGTGCATTGCGTTCGAATGTGGCTATGAGCGAGGGCTAACGCCCTCGCATTGGCGATTGGAGCTGTTTTTTCTTATTATTATTTTTTTATTATTATTATTATTTTTCAACCAAATTGACACAAACGGGAAGATTTTTTTTCTAAATATTATTAGTAATAAATTACATTACATGAGCTTTCGGTCGAATCGTGACCTTCTTTCAGATGTGTGATATACAGACTAAATATAAATAAATAAATTAAAATCAAAATAGTATCAAGAAAGTTTTTGTTTTAGATTTTTAAAAAAAGGTGAGAAGTTTAATATGTTGTTTAAAATAGGATCTATTATGTATTCGTTTTTCTGTATGTTAAAATTATTGGTGTTGGTAATGCAAAATGACTCGGAGAGTTTTCTCAGGTGTATGTTATCAATGTTAATAATGGGTGTCATGTGGTCAGCATTTATAAAGTGGTTGTGGGTGGATCTGTGGATGGTAAGGGCAGAGTTTAGGTTATCTGTTTTTAGATCGTATTTATGTTGGTATCTTCTACGGGTGAAGTCGATAGTTTCTCCGATGTATGCTTGATTACATTGTGAACAAGGAATTTTGTAAACGTATTGTGAGGTGGGCTCATGTCAATAAATCCTTACGTTTTTCTTTAACTCATAAAATTTTAGGTTAAATTTTTACAACTTAGTTTGAATTTATAAAATGTATGGTAAAAAAATTACTTAAATTAATAGTAATATATTTAATGGAAGTTGAAGTTTTATAATGTCAACATTACATTCCTTTTTATAAAAAATAATATATATATATATGATATATATATATAATATATATATATATATATATATATATATATATATATATATATATATTATATATATATATTATAATATATATAATATATTTATATATATATATATATAATATATATATATATATCATATATATATATATATATATATATATATATATATATATATATATATATATATATATATATACGGTGTATATATGTTTAAAATTCTACAATATCCTTTAATATTCTTCCAAATAGATTTTTTCCTTCATTTCTTTTACGCCACGAATACTCGCAATTATATGAATTAATCAACTTTCTGTTCATTCCTTTTTGTTTTTTAGCTTTATATTTAAAAACAATCCACGTACTTTCAACATTTTTGATAAGCATATTTCATGTATTTCCACCGTCATGTTTTGTCCACCAATGCATATTATATTAATTTGAAGCGCATTAGCACAAACATGTGAAATAAATTAAATTTTATTTTTAACAAAATTAAACTTTCTTAATCTAATGCAATATAACCTAATCTACCCCATAATCTAACCTATGTAATCTTACCTAACCTAATTTAACTTAACCTAACCTAACCTAACCTAACCTAACCTAACCTAACCTAACCTAACCTAACCTAACCTAACCTAACCTAACCTAACCTAACCTAACCTAACAACCTAACCTAACCTAACCTAACCTAACCTAACCTAACCTAACCTAACCTAACCTAACTTAACCTAACCTAACAACCTAACCATAACGTCACATAACCTAACCTAACTTAATAAAATTTCAAATTAAAAATAATGATTTATGTTACCTCCCGCAAGTAGTTATTGAATATAACACACACTGGTTGACAAATATTTAATTCCTCTTTGTTTTAATGTAATGTAATTAAATACCATAAGAAACATAAATAACAATAATTAAAATATTGAAAAACAATCTTGAACATTTTTTTTAGCACCAATACAGTTAATAATTAAATAAAATTGTTTAAAAAAACTTAAAATATAAATAAAAATTAAAAAGAAAGAATTAAAAATTTATCGAGCTTCACCAATACTGTAAATATTGAATAACTTATTTTCTCTTTCATAGGGTAAATTTTACTTTTTCATTATTAACAAAACTTCACCAAAGAACGTAAGAAAAAATTGACATGACCCGTGAGGTGGAAGTATTGTTGTGTGTGTGTGGTTTTAGAATTTTTTTGAAAGGGAGAATATTTGAGGAGGAAATGTGTATGGATTCAGGTAGTATTTTTTTAACAGTATTGTGAATAATGGGTGGTAATGGTAAAAAAGAAGTGTGTGTTCTGTTTTGTGCATTGAGTTTAGTGTAAAAATTATTCTTAGCTCGGCGTAAAGCAGTATTAATGACGTGTTGTGGGTAAGAGAGCTTAAGGAATGTGGAAGAAATAAGATTAATTTCAGATTGTAGGAAAGAAGGGGAGCAGATATTGAAGGCTCTGAGATAAAGAGAGGAAAGGATACCGAGTTTGGTGTTTTGGGGGTGTGAAGAAAACCAATGTGTGTAGCTAGGGTTAGCAGTAGGTTTTCTGTAAACAGAAAATTGTAAGATGTTCTGGGGGGTCCAAGAAATGAGAGTGTCAAGGAAGGGAAGGGTGTTGTTGTTGGAAAGTTCTATTGTAAATTTTATGTTGGGATGTATATTATTGATAAGGTTAAGAATGTTGGTGGGGTTTATAGTTAATGGTAAAGCTGCAAAAATATCATCAACGTATCTAAACCAGAAGGAATTAGATAACAAAGGATGAGGGAGAATATGGTAGAATTCGATGAGTTCCATAAATATGTTAGCTAGTATAGGAGAGAGTGGGGAACCCATGCTTAAGCCTGAGTTTTGTTTGTAGAAGTTGTTATTAAAATGGAAGAAATTCAAGCTATTTTTGTTCTAGTATATATATATATAATATAATATATATTATATATATATATATATTTATAATATAAATATATATATATATATATATATATATATATTATATATATATATATATATATATATATATATATATATATATATATATATATATATATATATATATTATATATAATACATATATATATATATATATATCTATAAATATATATATATATATATATATATATATGGTATATATATATATATATATATATATATATATATATATAATATATATATATATTATATATTATATATTATATATATATATATATATATATATATATAATATATATATATTAATATATATATAGATATATATATATATATATATATATATAATATATATAAATATATTATATATAATATACAATATATTATTGTATATATATATATATATATATATATATATATATATATATATATATATATATATATATATATTAGTAATATATATATATAATATATATATTAATATATCCTATATATAATTTCTAAGGATTTTATAGACTGTGTGTACTGCGAAATGATAAGTTTTTAATGTATATTAATATAACAAAATTATGTTTCTGATTTTCTCAAAATTCAATAGACGCGAGTGCATTTTTTTCAAGGATAAAATTTTAAAATAAAAATTTAAAATAAAACTGGAATATTTGATATAATTATATATATATATATTATATATATATAATATATATATATATATATATAATAGATATATATATAATATATATATATTATAATATTATATATATATTGATTTAATAATATATTATATTATAATATATATATATATATATAGAATATATATAATATATAGGAGAGAGAGGTGAGAGAGAGAGAGAGAGAGAGAGAGAGAGAGAGAGAGAGAGAGAGAGAGAGAGAGAGAGAGAGAGAGAGAGAGAGAGAGAGAGAGAGAGAGAGAGAGAGAGAGAGAGAGAGAGGTAGTTCATTGAAACTTGTAAACATGTCAACCATGTATTAGAATAAGTAAATATGCATGCAATAGTCAACATTAAGTCCATAGTAATTATTTATTAGGAACACGTTTTTCTTCATAGGGGTTAGTGAATGTATCCGACGCAAAGGTGAATAAAAATGAATGAATAGTGATTCATCAATTAATGAAGATGCATCCTCGCTTGCCGAAGATTTCGTAAGGGTGTTTTGTGTGTTTGTGCGTTTGTTCGCTTAGTGTTTTCTATGGTTATTCAAGCATTTCTGTCACTGTGTTTATTGGTGTGTTTTAATAAAGACTTTCTTGTGTTCTATCTGTGTTTACTCTGATAGTTCAAGAATGTCATTGGGTGTCTGATCGTAACGTGTTTAAGTGTGTTTGAAGGACTATTGGGAGAGAGTGTTCTGTGTTTGTGTAGGTGTGTATGTGTATATATGTGTGTATGTGTTTTTTTTTGTGTTAAATCACATTTTAATTGCCGAAAATAAGATATTAAAAATAACACTTAATAATTATCTTCATTTAAAAGTATACGTCATTTTTAATATATTATTTAATTATTTTTTTTGTTTATTTATTAATTTATTTACTTATTTACTTATTTATCCATATGTTTACCTATTCATTTCGTTTAATGTAATTAGCACTTTATTCAAGGCCTTGACATAATGTGGGAGGAGGCTACACCTTTTTCCCACGACAGTATTTTTTCACCCAGGTACTCAGGTTTCCTTTATTCAAATAGAAATCCATCTGACACTCGCAGCTGTAGTTAATTTAGAATAGCCATCAATATATACGGATAGATAATCTGTATATTTAAATTTAAGAAATAAGATTTATATATAGATATTATATATATTTATTTTTAATTAATATTATATATATATATATATAATATATATATTATATGCTCTTTTCCGTTATAAGTGCTCTTGTAGAAAATAACAAGAAGACCTCTAGATGGGCAAGTCCCATGAGACGAAATCAAAATATTGAAGCGTATATGTTTTTATATAAATATTTAAATAATCACCA
>JABUQX010009800.1:0-40399 GCA_015478945.1 Trachelipus rathkii | reverse complement strand
TTATGGTAAAGTTATATTATATATATTAGATATACTATATGTATCAGAGAAGTTAATTTTTAGGTCCGGGTAGAGCCAGGTAGCCTGATGAGAATGAGATAATATTTAATTTCCATTGCACAGTAGAATAAATAAATTATTCCAAGTATTATATATATACTATTAATAGTATTTTTATATATATTGTATTATAATATATATATATTATTATATTTATATATATATATAAAATATATATTTATATATAATATAGTATATATATATTATATATATATCTATATATATCGATTTATATATCATATATATATATATTACATAGTATATATATATATTATATATATATATTAATATTTTAAGATATATTAATATATTTAATTATTATATATAATACTATAGATATATATATATATAATTTATTATATAATACTATATTTATATATATATTACTATTATTTATCTACCTCCTAATATATATATATAATAAATTCAACTCAGAAAATATTTTATTATTGTCATTTCAACGGGCTTAACTCTTTCCTAGATTGTGATAGTATTTAGTAATAGAAGATATAATCATCATATATTATTACAATACATGCTTATAGCCTAGTATAAATATCATTATTATTATAATTATAACTATTATTTCTATTTTAAATTATTTTATTAATTATATTCTATTACTTTGACTAAGTTTGTGATTTGTATTACTTTGTTTAATGGTATATTATAATAATATCCATTCTTACGACGCATACTCTCTATTATGTTATAGTCTCTTATAAAACTCCAAACTATACTGATTCCTTACCTAACAAACAACATCCACCCCACCTTAAAATCAAACTCTCATCAAATTTTACTTAATAACTCCCCTCTCCCCAAATATTCCCCCAATCATAATAAGATAAACATAGACCTAGAAGATATGCTCCAAATTTGATACTTCGCTCATGGAGCAGTGATCTTCACCACACCCATAAAACTTAACTACTAAATAATAAATATATAGATTTTCATAACTTAACATAATGTATTATCCATCCCCTCACTCATTGTCACAGATATGTAACATTTACTCATCAGTGACACAAATAGTGATATATAAAGCATCCTTATACCTTCATGTGATATAACTAGTACCCGTCATCTCGACACTACCCTATGCTCGCACTTCTCGTTCAATATCTTCCCTTTTCCCTCATATTGATGAATGAGGTCTCAGGTAGGCATGAAGTTAAGCTAAATATACGTATTATATATCATACTATATATGTATATCAATAATATTATATATATATATTTAATTTCATTATATTATTATATATATAGGTATCAAGTTAGGAGGCCTAAAGGTCCTCGTTTACTACTATTCATATAATTACTTACTAGAATTATTATTATATACTATATTAGTATACTATATCATATAATTATGCGAGATTTCCTTACCCTTATGAATAGTATAAATCTAGTTACTAATATAGAATATTCATTCTAGTGTACGATCATGGTCTCATTTTCTTTTATGGTATATCTCCTGTATCTCGGTATTATCGCGTTTTAATAAAAATTGGCCAGATACTTAGTCGATACTTCTTACTTTTTTTTGTGAAGAGAAAAATTTTATGAGAAACTTTTAGATCATATTAAATAAATCTTATGCAGATATAAGTAAGCTAGTACCAGTTACTTTGTGTTATTTTTTTTCCTCGATTCCTTTTTATTATTACTCTTAGATACCCTGCGGTATTGGTCTATTTAGCGTGATAATAATATAAATTTTATTTATTTGATAAAGCCTTTATCTAAAAATATTAAAATTAAATTTAGTTCTGAGTTTTTTGTGATTTCAATAGTTTAAAGAGAAATAATGGACTACGCGATAATAGCCGCGTATCGTGATTGTGCGTTATGATTTTTTGGTTGTTCAATCCTGGATTTATTTCTATTTTGTGAATTGGATTATTTTAGATTGTTTTTACACATAATCACATCTTAGAGGTTTTAGCATAGGAAATAAACTCATATACCGCATCCATTTCCTCCTCTTATGGTTATTTTGTCCGTTATATGATATCTATGTCTGTTTTCTTCTCCTCTCTCTTAGTTATTTGATTATTTTTGTGCTGTTATCTTCGCTTGTGCGTGTAGAGTTTGGTGTAATATTATAGTCCCATAGAGATTTTGTAAGCTGATCCGGCATCCTTTGACTTTAACCAACAATCACCCTACGGCTTGCTAAACATACTAATCTCAGCATCACACTTGAGGTATATACTCCATCTATCATTTCATAAAATCTTTTATTAACTCTTTTCAATTGCTCTTTTGTCTGATACCTCGAGATGGCTTAGAATTCTAAAATTCCTTCATCTCATTATATTTTTTTAATATATCCACATCCTTCTTATTAGATACTTATATTATGAATATCTCTGTTTGTAAGGGGCTGCAGTTAGTTATGTGCCTCATTATTTAAATATATATAAAACTTTACACTTTATATCGATTACTCGAGAATCTTTCCTTAACTTGCGATGTATCTAGTGTGGCTTAAGTTCTCTGGTTCGCTTCATACTATCTCTCTAATTTGATTCATATATGCTTGTAGCTGCCTGTGTTTCTCCTTACATGACAGATTTTTCCTATTGTGCTACTTATTGCCAATACATTATTCCTATCCATAATGAACATAGCGTTTACACATGGTGACTGGTTTCATCAATTACTCATTCAAATACTGTGAGGATCTCTACTTTAGGGATTTCAGATGTACATCAAACTGACATTGGTATTGATGTTCCCCTACGTACGTATTTAGTTGGGAGAAGCCGAATCCATTCAATGTTCTGACTCTCAACGATATTAGGTAAAGAACTGACATTAAATTATAAATCCTAACACAACATTCCGGATCGGTCCTCAATCCAGATTCTTGATACACATCATTATGACCTATGTTTCTCACCCTAATAGTCCTCTTTCTCTCTCATATATAAAATTATATCACCACACCCTTCGTCGTTACCTATCTAGATTCAATTACCACTAAACCTGATCATATCAATAAATCTTTTTTAATACTATTCCTCTCATAAATCTATCTTCTCACCTGTTCTCCTCATTAGCGGTCTTTTATCTAGGCTCACTTTGATTTCGGTATAAATCCCGTAAAATTTGTGATATATAGAGCATTGCGTTTGCTTCTACGTCATAAGAATATAATTTAGAATAGTGTACTGTATAATTGTGACTCTTTAATAGATAACGTCATTCAATTCTGCGCGATTAAAGGGTGATACTTGTAAATTGTTTGAATGGTGATGAGCAGTTCATACCTTCTTTGGACAATTCTTTATTCCCTCAAAATACCATGGTGTATCCGTAATCGTCGGCTCTGTTCCTACTGCCATTCCAGGCTTAGTGACACAATAGCTTTAATCGTGATATGTGTAACATTTCTCGTGATCTCCTATACACTTCTTGCCAATGTTCATATAGCTTAGAATATCGTTTATGCTAAGGATGATAACCTTTTCTTGAAGCTGATCAGCAAATGCCGACGACTTTCATTAAAGACGAAACAATTAGCGTCTGACCTCTTTGTTTCCTCCTATCACTGACACAATCTCTCATCTGCCTCTTTTGCCAATAAAATTACACTATAGTAATCTCGTTCAACAATACTCTGTAAATCATCCCTTTCCGCCTTATTCTCTCTGACATGCTTCTGTTTGTAATACTCCATAACTGAAAAGTGCCAATCATCTCTTTGGCAGCTCCCACATTCTCCCTCTTAACTTTTCACCACTGGATCGAATTCTTACATAGGCTATCTCCTGCTTTCCTCTCATCCTTCTTCCTCTACAGGTTGTCCTACTACTACGTATCCTGTATTTCATATATGATCAAGGTGGACAGAGTCCCTGTGAAATCTGTAGTAATGAACGTTAGGATAGGATGGTGGTCATACCGTAGATATTGGCATTCTGCATCCTCTACCTGGAAGTTATATTGAAGGAAGGTTCCTGCTTATCCGTGCCTGACGCCTAACCCTTCAGTTACTACACTATATTCTCTAATGCCCCAAATACTAGACTTTTCCCTCATGTAAGTTGGAACGCGCCATAGTCACAAACCTATCTCTGAAAAGTGTCTGCTCTGAGCCTTATCCTACTCATATCGCCCTATAGCTCTCACTGTTTAATTCTTTTTTCTCTATAAGACTTTGAATAGACCTTTCTCAACTTCCTCATCGGTTTAGATCATATTCTCTAGAATTCATTCCCTTCTCTTTTTACTGTATAATTACCTCAGTACTGGCTTGTCCTCGGTGCTCGAGATTCTAACTGGCGACTCTCATATATAGCTTTCCATTTTCACGCAGTATTTATGGTTTTTCGCCCCTAGATACTACTACTGAGGTGAGACTTTTCGTGTTAGCGCGTTTGACCACTATCCATAAAAGGCATTCTTACCCGGTTATTTCGGCGCACGCCCAGTCCATCTGAGCTCTCCAAGCTCCCCATCCTATTGGGCTTCCTATCTTCTCTATTTGCTATACTATATTGTTCTAGGCTTTCTTTCATATAATTAGCTCATTGTATGGCTGTTCTAGTTGATGTGATAGCGTGCGACTTCTTCTTTTTTCTGTCAATTAATAAGTGGTGTTCCTCAGGGTTATACTGTTTTATTCTCCATCATAACTATTTTTATTCCCGCATTTTCATCAGATTAGTATCATTTCTCACTCGTGTCATCAATCTAACTCTTATCCACATCATTAATGTCGATGATTTTACCCCGTATCATTCTTCAACTCATTATTCAATTCTGCTCCCTCTTTTACTTCTCTCATCAAGATTTGCCTCTCGTCTTAATCTTTTCCGATTCTATTCTCTCGACCGATTTGTGGATAGTAATATATATCTAGGCGATTTGGATACGCTCAAGCTTTGCTGAAATTAAATACACTTCTTTAAAATCCCCATATATCTTATAGAAATCGTCTCTCTCTAAGTAACACTTAACTTTTCTATCTCTTTCGGACGGTTCTCTCGTAGTCACTCCTGTTGCCAAATTATATATAAAACATAATCCTTGGCCACTTAATCATAAACAACAAAATGTTTTTGAAAACCTCAAATACTAGGTCTCTATTAGTGGCGGCTACAAAAAACTGGGGAAGTTCTTGTTACTATAGAGTGTGCGTGAGACTTTTTTTTTCTCTACGCTCTAGTACTCCAGCGAATTTCAAGGTCTCATCCGCCCTTGATATGTGAAGTACTGCCTCTCTAATCTGTGGGGTGCGGTATGGCTCTGGTTTTTCCTTATGAGCTTTTGTGATTCAGAGATCTAGTCAAAGGCCTAAAAAGACTTATATAAAACTATCCTATGTTACTTTCTATTTTCACTTGACCCTTATTTTGCGGCACGTTGTTGTGTCTTTATTCCCTTTTTCTCATATGTATACTGTAGAGGCAAATTGCAATCGACTGGAGACCTATCCAACTCTCGTACACACCACCTTTACGACGCTACCGCGTAAGCATCAAGAGAGTGCTGTGTCGGTGCTGCAGCATGAGCATTTCCTCTGTTGGATGTTATAGACGCGCATGACTGGTTTGCTGCGGTGCTTCTCTTTCGTTTCCCTGCCACATCTGTTCTTGGAATTCTCTTCCTTTCATCTCTGTCGTTTCCCCTTTTAAAATCTTCTTTTATAGCGTTTTCAGATATTCACGACATCACTTTTAAAAAGCCCTTAGCAGTTCTTTGTCAAGTAGGAAAAGGAAAACAAAATTTTGTACTTCAATACTTCGTTAACGTTTTACTCCAACCGAATAATCTTCAATAATGGAACGTTTGTTGAGAGCGTCAACATCACTTCCTTGTGACATAGGTTCTACCCTGTGAGCGGGTCAGCATGGTCGACAAACTGTAAGAACCAATATATAAATAGTAATGTGTTCTTATTAATGAATTCCTATAAATCTAGCTTGAAAACGGAATAAGCAACCTCACGACTGATAGAACCACTTCATAGAATGGTGCTTAAAAAAACTAGTCTATAAACGAGGAGCTATGCTCTCAGAAACTTTAACAAAATATACAATAAATAGAAAAAAGAAGATATACACAAGAATAACATTTATTTACAACGATAGATGGAAGCCGAATTACAGCAACACCCCTCGGCGGACTAGCACTGATAATGACGGTTTGTGTGGAGTCTTACGTTGTCTGCAAATAATATACATACTGATGAGATTAATGATCCGTGATTTTGGATGTTGTTATGTACTATGAATAAAGTCAAATAGCCGACCGTAACTCGTTTTGCATAAGTCCTTTAAAGGCCATAGTCACCAACCCCATTTAAGAGAACCTCATTCGTGTGTAATAAACTGAATGATACGAGGGTCTAAAAATACAATTAAGCAAAAAGATTAATAATTCTCTATCATAAATGTTTGGGCTCATACAGATACTTGATATGTAGTAGGTATATGATAGCTCTACAAATAAAAGAAGACTGTCTGTCTTTCCAAAAGGTGTGTTACCTTTCATGCTCTCTCCCTACGTTTGCATGAGAATACTGTCGGAGCAAGGTATATTCTATTATTATCATTGACTTTAGCCTGTGAGCAAATATATAATTATTCATGATCCACCTATCCTTCACCAGTCGTAAGGAGAGATGACGTATTTTATAATTCGTAAAGTGTAGGAATGTAAAACACCCCAAAAAAGAAACAGGCTCTCTCCTTTAGTAGAAAGCTTTATGTTTTTGGATTCATTACATCAATTTGTGAATTTTGATATTTGTGAAGTATATTTGGATAATTAATATCTTTACTTAAAGGGATATTTACTATGTATATTCGATGTTTGTATATAATGTAATAGCGTTTTTTTATTTTAACTTTTTCGGCTGATTATTAATTAGAGGTCTTCTTTCTTCATTATTTAAATATTCTTATATATGAAATAATAAAAAAATTCTTCTTTGCTTAAAATTTATTCATAATTTTTAATAACACATATAAATGTAGCTAGTATAGCATAAACTGGCTAATATCATATTACTTGTAAAAATGGAAATGAAATATATTATTTAAATAAACACAAACATTTAAAAGTAAACATTGATAATATTATAATATTTGCAATATTTTTATCTTAAATTACAAAATAATTTTAATTCTATTAATAAATATTCTTAATTGAGAAAAATGTTAAAATATGAGAATATAATAATATTGCTTATTAGTCATTGTTGATTAGCAGAGGTGAATGCAATCTTGAGTATGCCTAGCAGCTTTGCTCACTAAATGTATCTATCTTATTACTGTATGTATTCTATCTATTATTATATATTATAATTAATATTAAGTATCAGAGTTTATTATCCTGGCACTAATAATATAGTAAGCGATATCGATTATCGGTATATACGGCCTTCTTTTCTTGGTATTTCTAGGTTACTAATCTACCCTCTTTTTAAATATTACTATATATTATATATACTTATATTATATATATAGTATTATATACTACTATATATATATATTATATATATAATATATATATATATAATACTTAGTGACGGTAAGTATATATAAATAAGTAGGTTTATATTACTTTTTTCAGACCCGGATCTGAGGCAATTGTGTAACCTCCACATGACTGAAAAGTTTTACCGATTAGGTATTATTGATGTAAGACAAAGAGATAATTATAGATTAATTTTAAACTTCTATTCACATTCCTGTTTCAGACTTTACTACTAGTATACATAAAATAATGAGAATAAAGCGTGTTGTCCTTTCTGTCAAAAAATAAAAAAAAAATATTAAAAAAAATCTATAATAAAGTGATCAATTATATAATTGATAGTAATTATTATTATATTGGTCATTTGTATCTATTATTATAAGTACTTATATTATATATATTATAAGTGTTATGATCAAATTGCATATAGTGTCTATATAGTTAATTAATATTGATATGCCAATCGCATTATTATTATATATTCCTGTCCCGACATCATAATTAGCATATTCCGATAGATATAGTATATTAATAATATATTAATAATATATATATATATATATTATATATATTATAATAATAATATATAATATACTTATTATATATATATTTACTATTTAATATTATTTTAATATATAATATTAATATTAATTATTACTATATATATATATATATACTATATATACTATATAATATATTACTATATATATACTATATATATATATTATATATAATATATATTGATATATATGCTAAGTAAGTATTCTATTAAATCATTTACAATTAAGCTAAAAAAAATTAATTAATTTTTGTATATTTTATTTTTTTCCCAAGCTAGCAGAGTTTTATTTAATGCTAACCTTCATACATTTTCTTCTGTTCTTTCTTGGTAGAATGTAGTTCTTTTACTGCTTTACTACAAGTACATATCTTTTAAGTTGCCTTCCCTAGGTTAGATAGGAGAAATTTTTGTATAAGTTAGATCCCAATATTGATCATTAATAAAAAGTTCCTTGAATATTCTATCGATAAATTTACGTAATTAGTGTTGTCTTTGTGTTTATTACGGATAGATGTCTGTAAGCTCAAACTTCTTTTCCCTCAATACGATAGATCTATTTAGGTTCTACTACGTTCTGAAGTCTCGCGCGTTCAACTGTATTCCTCAATTGTATAATATATCTGAGGTATCTAAATGCGTAATTCTTTATATATATTCTCTAAAGTATCCACCTATACACTTTTTCTCTTTAGCTTAATAGCATAATTTTTAACATTATTGATATATTATATATTCTAATAGAACATGGGTACAGGACCCTTCTGTGTATCCACTTTTGCTTCGGATCAGTAAGTGGTATGGATTACCTCTGCCCTGAATCAAAGTTGAACTTGTCTTCTTAATTCGGGGCACAAGGCTTTTCTTTACATATTATCTCCTGTCTCTAGCGGGTTAGTTTAAGCAGTAATGCTCAAATATATATTTTTTTATTGCTTATCACACCTTTGCTTTTTTGAATACGCACTCACAACCTTTTTCTAACACTTTATTCTACAAACTCCTTAAATCATGCATAACTCCCAAGGTATTTTAAGAGTAATTAATATAATGAACACCATTGTTTATAGTAAAAATTAAATACAATTATTTGTCTTGTTTTATTGTTTACAAATAAATTACGATTATCTGTCTTATTTAAGTACTAATAATAAATACAAAATATCTTGTTCATTATTTAAGTAAAGAAATAAAGTAAACTAATAAGAAAACATAATGTTCATAAGTTGTTAAAGAATTTTAAAAAGTACAAAGAAATATCAGCTTGGAGCATTGTACATTACACGAAAAAGAGATCTATTAAATGGAAACTGCACTAGTTAGTGCTGTTCAATTGATACTCTAATAGTAACACTTTCTAAACTAACATTAAAGTTGGTGAGTGAATAAGACAGTGTTAAAAGCTACTTCTAAGGTCTATCTAAAACTCTAAAATTAATTTTTTACTCGGGCTGTTTTGATTTCACAAACTTTTCAACCATTTCTTAAACCTTATCTTACTTATTCTGAGCAGCGAATCGAATCGGTATCTTCTCCATGCATTTGAGGTATATTAATGTTAACAAATTTTCTTTAAATTCTAAGACACAACTTTATGATTTATATAATTATCTAATGTTATTGAATTAGGCATTTATCTCAGTCTCGCCCAAAAATGTGTTCCAAGTCAGAAAGTAATAATTATTATATTTAGTTATATATAAATGTGTACCCAGTTCTAATAGATAGCAAAGATATTAAAGAATTCCAACCAAAATCAATGTACAAAAAATACATTTATTTTTTTTGGTATAGATGAGTTTTACCAAGTTTATCTGATATTGAGAGTTCAGAACAAATTTTTTCTAAAATTCCCTTTCTAATACGAGTTGTGTCTAAATAAATGCATAGTATCGATGTTCAAATCGGTCTCTAAAAATATTACTACTTCTGTGTTTGTTCTTTGTCCAAATGCGTCAGTACCATCTTAGGGCGGGAAGAGTTTGAATGATTAGCAAAGATTGTCAGATATATATTTGATACTTATTTTGTTAATTTATTTTCACTAAGCTTGATAGAAATCATTCTTTTTTAGGTCACAAGTCTAATAGAATGATGAGAAAATATAAATTTATGTTATCCGTGACTCTCACAAAAAGATAAAATTTATTTAATAATTTTTATAGGTGTTGTGTAATAAATGTAGTTATATAACAGAGTTGTTAATAAAAGGGAGCATTTGTAAACGAATATATATATATATATATATACTATATATACATTAATATATAACTTAATATATTATATACTATATATATATATTATATTATCATATTAATATTTATATAAGAGATAATTCTTAGAGAAAATCATAGATACTAAACTATAATTATATTGAGTTCTGAGTTTTCAAAGAGGATTTAGAAGATGTAAAGATGGATAACAAAACGAAGGGATTGAGTTTTTGAACTATACTTATTATACTTATAATACCTTATGTTTTTTAATGAGAAAATTTAATATAAACTTTAAAATAAAACCACACCTTCTCTACCTGTCCTTTCTACTTTTCTTATTGCGTACAAATCTTGCTAAGGTAATCTCAAAGAATATTTCTTTTATTCAAGCTAATCATTTGGACTTTGTGCTTTTACTGATTTAGATATCTCTAAAACACCTGTTAATTGCCTGTTGCAATTAATCTTACATTAATATTATCATTTTTTTTGTCTATAATTTACTGCTATATATCTTGAACAATGATGGGCTGGAACGCTTTTCGAACTGCTTCTCCTCTGTCCGAAGAACTGCTTGCTGAATGTCCTTGCCTTCACCTGTAGCTATATGTTATGCCTTGCATATCGCGTGAATGCGCAAGCACGAAATAAATAGAATATAAAAGAAATAGTTTAACAATCACCCATGTTATGTATGTTACTCTCAAAACTCACAAATTTTGCTCCTTAATATATTCTCTCAACATAAATATTTTTTTTGCCTTTTATTATTTTTTTTTTTGTTATTTTATACTTATTAAATCAACCATTTGGTAGCTTGCCACATCAATATATTTGAAACTGATTTTTTTAAGAAACCTTTGATCGAAACAGATCAGAGACTCAAATATCGATACTCGCCTTGGGCAATCTGCATTCACTCTTCACATTCCGACAACTCTACAACACCAAACATTGGTAGCAGAGCGTAGTTGCGTTAATTACCTTGCTACCTTTTCCTTACTTTTTCTCTTTGACTTTCTCTGTTTTTCTATCTTTTTTCAAAATCTTTTATCAGGTTCTAGCCCAGTGTTTGCTACTACATTATTGGTTTCGATATATTCGTTAGTATCGCATTCAGCCTTTCATTGTCGTAACGTCTCTTCCCATTGTTCTAGTATGTACATTTCTCTTTTTATTAACCCCAATTCTTTCTTTACATTTCATTACACAATCATACCACTAAAATATACACACTATTGGCATAAAAAACGTGGTGTTTTAATGACGTAATGGAGAAAGTTTAATGAATTGGTGAGTAGAAGATTTGATGTTTATGTGGTGGATTGAATTGAATTGGGGAGGAGCTTTCGGAAATGATAGATAAAGCAGATATTAGCAGTCAGAATTGGAACAAAAGATAAACTGCAATTCAAATAGATACTCGGTAAAAGACCTGGACACCTACCAAGCCTTTTATATTGTCAAACGACTATCCCACAGTTACACCATTCAAACAATAAACAATCCCTATCTAGTTGAGCTGAAATCTACTACCAAGACAATCAACGTAACTCAACCAAAATGGTACTTGAAGGACAAATGAGTTAGATGGAAAGATGGGCTTACGGATTTGCCCCTTCCACTCAATGTGTAAATTTCTGATCCATCCTGTCAAAACTCTAAACAGTTGTCACCAGTACTGCCCAATAACTCTGTCCTCATTTTAACATCTAAAATGAG
The DNA here is from genome assembly GCA_015478945.1 of Trachelipus rathkii. Taxonomy (NCBI): domain Eukaryota; kingdom Metazoa; phylum Arthropoda; class Malacostraca; order Isopoda; family Trachelipodidae; genus Trachelipus; species Trachelipus rathkii. The sequence continues at coordinate 28,345 of JABUQX010009800.1, read as the reverse complement.
AATAATGCAACTTCGTCATTTTGGTAATATCTCAAACACAATCTTTGATATATTATGCAATATTTTGGAGATTGGTTGAAAGCAATTTATCTACAAAACAGCAAATTAGATAATGTGCTCTTTCTAAAAGTTAGTCTAGTGTTATTAGCAGGATTATATACCCATCAGTCAACAAGACATGTTATATCCTATAGGGAAGATTATCTCATTAGAGAATGGTGGAACCTTTTCTCTCCCAAGTCTTATCAACGTTTTTGAAGGAATAGCTATAGTAAATAACATAATCCACGTATCAACCATTCCGAATGTTGACGGACCACACTCGGGTATCATACTTGGAGCGGGATATGAAAAGACGTATACGATTACTAATGAGTAACAAATGCCTGGTTATACATGTCATATAAGAACAACAACCTGTTACTTGAATGGTATTTACCTCGTATACTCTGAACTACTATCAGCTAATGCCAGAAGCTTATAAAACCCCATTACTTACTCTACTCTTAATGAATTTCCAAAATTCTTTCCCATGAAACGATACCCTTGTATGCTCTATATGCTCTTAGGTTGCAGGGTTTAGCTGAGATGGGATTCCCGGGGTCTCAGACGTGAAATTTATTATTTGAAATAATGGTGCGCGAAAAAAATAACTTAAACCTCAGTACGTCCACTTGCAGTATCAACCAACTTCTTAATTATGACAAAGGCAATCATTACTGATGTGAAATTGCTTTGGCAGGAAGTATCAATGAGTTGGAACATTAGTCAAGCATATTCTCTTCGCACACATGTATATAATACGCTACCAAAATTACACAAACCGGAAAAAATGGTCTGATCTCTTTTTATCTAACGTAAAGAGCTCGATCTACAGGAAGTTATTTCGGACCATACTTTTCACCTTGACGGTGATTGATACTTTGCGCGAATTGTATCATATCTTCCACATTTTCCAATTTTACTCACAACCGCTGCTACTCCTATTCCAAACACAAGAATATTACCAGCAACAACAAAATTATTGTACCCCGGAATATCTAACCTATCCCGGTTATGAGACCACCCACCCAAACTGACAATGTCCACATTGCCATTAAATCAACCGTCGTACTCTGCAACTCAACAATATGTTGTACACCAAACATTCGCACAAGTGGTCCGCCAAACCGACCAATGCCTGCCCCAACCCGACTCCATGCAATAATAACCCGTAGAGATCCTGCTAGGCCCTCCAACTACCTCGCCTAAAATAGGACTTTTCTTCCCTCGAATAAAGGTCACGAATTCCCCTCAAGAAAGGGCGGCACGTATTGCCACGAACCAACAAAACTAATCTCAACAACAGCCGAACTCAATAATCATAGTCCTTTAACTCAACACATATACAATCCTCCAACAATCTCACTCCGTACTCTCTTCATTCCAAATCAACCACAACACACCCATGGTGGGAACCTGGATAATAAATCATATCTATGTATATATTTCGTAAATACCACCAGTACACATCAGTTAGTCAAGATCTGGCCATCGACAACTTCATTTTGCCAATTTGATACTCGAATGCTGTAGACGTGGGCACGTCTATGAACGTGTTATCTTTGCAAAAGAATCAATGCACGTATCGATGTATAAGACACATGGACCATTATCAGTGCAAACATTCCCGCTCCAACAATATGCCCATATGAGCGTGCAGAAACAAGTTAGATCGTTATAATATTTGTTCGTACATTAGCGAGTGATGATCCTTATTGTTCAGGAAGCCCACCTTGGCATTCGAATTCCACAGAGATCCCCTAAGAGTTCAAAAAAACCTAAAATTGCAACCTCTGTGCGGGATGTATGAACGCCACCCCCACTAGAGCGTTCGCACATACAACCTAAACCACTCAGCATGAGTCTGATTAATAAGTCGTGCTTTATGACACATCCCAACTGTAAGCGGAGTCGACAAAGTTGCCAGCCAACACCATGGCCAATTCTAGGTTTTGTACGAAACCCCGAAATTACAACTGATGCGAAACCCTATCAGCGACCAATACTAGAATGTTGAGGTCAACCGACAGATCCAAACAGAGATGTCAATCCCTTTTAAAATCTCCCCTGAAACAGTAATTGAGGAGCTCGATTCCTGCAAGTAATAGAAAACTCATTAATCAAACATGATTCTACTTCCCTTAAGGGATCAGTCAATCCTGACAATCTTTCACTTACTAATTTACTCCAACAGGAGTCTACATTAACTACGCCTATATTGAAAGGCCCTTGTCTTCATCTTAAAAACTTATCAACATCTTCACCTGCTACTCTAGTTATAGGGGTCATAATAGATGATTCCCAACAAACACAGCTAATAGACGCTCTTGTAGACACTGGAGCTTCAGTTAGTATTATAACACATAGAACCTACAAACTCTTAGATCCTAATAAATATCCAATGCAGCCTACTGAATATGTAAGTATTCGTGGCATCGGTGATGTCATTTTCAAAGTTTTGGGGGCTGTCACACTATCATTGCATCTTTCTAACGATTACAGAACACAATCTAGGGACTTTGTGATAGTGCCAGATGAGGTGGTATGTTACGGAGAACTCATAACTCATGACTATTACAATCTGAAAATATTTTGCCAGACTTGGCCAATAAAGAACTAATAACTAGACATGATAATGTCTTGACCATTATTGCAAAAGATATAAGAACAGCAGAGGGACAAGAACATGCTGCTAAATTAGATCAAGATGTATCAATTCCACCTAATAAAGGGGTTAACGTAGCTATAAAGCCGGAAGAAATATTAAGAAATAAAGACTTAACTGGCGAAACACTACTATTATTTACTCCAAATGATAAAAATCACTTTGTGATGGACCATGCGGTCATATCTTATAAATTTAACACTCCAGTAGTGCTACCTTGTTATAATAATTCAAGTAATATAATTAAACTTAAAATAGGTTACCCACTTGGGTTCTTTTCCGTACTTACTATTAAACCTATTAAATCAGTTCCTGTAAACATGGTCGAAATCACCCAAAAACCTCAAGATACATACCAGGAATGGACATCTGACAATCTCGAAAAGGCTTTTCAGCTTGATTCAACAGACTTAACTCGGGAACAAAAAGATCAACTAATACAACTCTTACTTCAATATCCAACTGCTTTAAGCCTCGGAGATACGGATGTAGGGTGCACCTCTGTTCTTAAACACTCAATCGAAACTTATATAGATAATCCAATATGCGAACCTGTTAGAAGACTTCAAGGTCCTATTTTATATGAAGTGGAGGAAGTGTGCAGAAAACTCGAAGCTGAAGGCATCATCAGGCAATCTTTTTCTCCATACTCAGCACCGGTAGTACCCATCAGAAAACCCGATGGGGCTATGCGGCTATGCATAGATTATCGAAAACTAAATTCTGTTACAAAGGGAGATTCCTTTCCCATTCCTAATCTGACAGATACCCTCTTTAGCCTTCAAGGCAAGGAATATTTTTCGACTATCGACCTTATAAAGGGGTACTATCAGGTTGAAATGGCGGAGGACAGCATCGAGAAGACTGCTTTCTCAACCCCATTATCCCATTGGGAATTTCTCAGAATGCCCTTTGGCGTGAAAAACGGACCAGCCACGTTCCAGAGAGCCATGCACTTGATATTAAGTCACCTTTCATGGGAAGAAGTCAGGGTTTATCTGGACGATGTGCTTATCATCACTAAAACCTTTGAGGAACATTTGGCAGTATTAGAAAGGGTTCTTATTGCATTCAAAGATAACGGCTTCAAACTAAAACCTTCAAAAACGTATTTACTAAAACGAGAGGTAAACTTCCTAGGACATGTAATTTCAAGTAAGGGTATGATTCCCTTGGAAAAGAATCTCAAAGGAATTCAAGACTGTAAAGCACCAACAACCGTTAGAAAAGTTCGACAATTTATGGGACTGGTTAATTTTTATCGCCGGCATATACCGAACTGTTCAGTGATTGCAAAACCCCTGTTTGACCTACTAAAATGTAAATCAACAATCCTTTGGACGGACGAATGTCAACAAGCTTTTGACAAAATAAAACAACTCTTAACTAAACCACCCTTATTGACCTATCCGGATCGTACAGAAAAAGCACAACCCTTATTACTGTATACAGATGCATCGGGAATCGGTGCAGGAGCCTGTCTCAGTCAGGTTCAGGACAACGTAGAAAAACCTATAGCATACATCTCAACAGTATTTTCAAAGGCTCAAAGGGGGTATAGCACTACTGAAAGGGAGGTTGCTGCTATTCGTTGGGCCGTCAGGTCATTAAAACCGTTCTTATACAAGATTAAAGTCATCATATACACTGATCATAAACCTATCCTTTTTCTCCAAAATATGCCACTTATAAACCACAGAGTCGCCCGAACTCTGGAGGAATTAAACGATCTCGATTACGAGCTTCACTATTTACCGGGCAAACAAAATATTGTAGCTGACTTTTTGTCTCGTAATTCTTACGAAATAAAGTCCGAACCGATTAATAAAAGTTATATCCCAGAAATCCCAGATGGATTTATAGAACATGATATACCTGGAGGAGGGGATTCCCTGTTTCAATGTTTTTCACACTATCTATATAATAACATCAAACAACATATAGCATTACGAGTAGAAATAGTACAAGAATTAATAGATCATCGAAAAGATTATCATTTACCAACTGGAAAAAGTGAAAAACAAACCCTTCAACAATTAAAATTGTCAAAATATCCAGGCCAACTTCCATTCACACATAGTATTCAAGCCTTTGCAACGATGTACAAAGTAAAAGTCCTGGTGTATAGTTCTAAGGAACATCCTCTTCAATTCGGGATATCTACATCTGATTCAGATGAGAAAACCTGTTACTTGTTTTGCAGAGGAGGGATACACTTTAATCTTTTAACACCCATGAACTCAGATGAGTTACCAACATCAATTACTACAGCAATAATTGCATATCCACAATTACAACCTGATACTAAACCTCTCCCGGTAACTCTTCATATTTTAGAACCAGACATTCTGATGGAAGAGGATTTATCAGAATTGAATCTTCATCTTCTTTACGAATCAATTAACTCTGGTGGGGAGGAGATGACTCTAGACAAATTGCCTAACACAATTATATCTTTGCATAATTTCTCTTTAGTATTGAACTCACAAGATTCAGTGGAAGTTATTATGTCTCACATAACTAAATGTCAGCAGATTGATCCTCTGTTGAGGAGGTTGATGAGAGCTTTGCGTTACAATCAACCCTTCAGGGGACCCTTAAAATTATTCAGTCGGTCACGAAACTTCCTATTTGTTCAAGATGACCATATAATCCACTGCAACCGCAATAATCATTATCACTACGTGGTATCGTTCAGTTTTGCCGTACAGGTGGCTGTAATAAATCATTTTGAATTTGTTCATATAGGGCAGAATAAATTATATGCTCTTATAGAAAATATAATATGGCATCCAAAGTTGCGAATGATCTGCCAGGATGTCACTAAATCTTGTCACACTTGTCAACTCGCAAAAATTTCTAACATCTTTTGGGCACCACCTAAGATTAAGATCAATACTCATCATCCATTTGAACTAACAGCAGTTGATCTTTTACAATTACCTAAATCCAGCAAAGGAAACAACTATGTATTGGTTTTTATAGACCACTATAGTAAATGGGTGGCTGCAGTGCCCATTAAAACTAAGCATACTGCAATAGTAACAACAGCTTTGGAAAATATCATACCGTACTTACCAGTAATTCCATCAAGACTAATGTCGGATAATGCCAGGGAATTTAGAGGCCCTCTCTTTGAAAATTTGCTCCGTTCCTTAGGCATTTATCATGTTTATACAACACCGTACAACCCTTCATCTAATGGTATAGTAGAAAGAATGAACCGAACTTTGATACAGTATTTACGTGTTTCTTTAAAGGATCCTGGTCATTGGGATATTATATTGCCACAAGTTATATTAAAGTATAATCATCTGAAACATGCAGAAACAGGCAAAACTCCTACGGAAATTCTTTTTAGAGATGCCCATGGAGTCCATCCAAAATTACCATGGACAAAGTTTACCCAGTATTGGGATGAAGGGCATGATAAGTACCAACCTTACTCCCTAGGTCAATTGGTAGCTCTTAAAGTTCAATTACCAGGAGATCTCACTTTGAACAAATTTAAAGAAAGGTATCAAGGACCACTAACAATAATTAAAGTAAACTTAAATGACGTAACTTATATTGTTGAGGCTTTAGACACCAAACGACAATATAGAGTTCATCACCGACAATTGAAAAAATGGAATTCACCACCAAAATATTTAGCACGAACTCCAATTTTCATCGAACTTCTAACACGACCCTTAACTCCTGCTTTAGAACCACTGGAGGAGATTGAGGAGGAGCTGAACGAAACAACATCTGATGTGACACCTGTTTATGAAATACCGAATTTTGAAAATGAGTCGGACGACGAGGAGGAATTTTTGGGGTTTCCGGATGTTCCACCTCCGGATTTCTCTAATGTAATATATCACCTGAATCAAAGTATCCTGTTAGCGAATTCCTTAAATCCAATTTCGGATCCAGATGATGTGCGATCAACAACTCCATCCGACAAGGAGCATTTGATAGAGAACGATCAATTGAGCGATATCTCATCATATCATTTGGGGAGTTTGTTTTTAACACCGGAACAGATGTCGGTGATACCTCTTTTAATTAATAACTCACCTGTATTGCATATTTCACCTCCGGATATAATGGAAACTCCTACTTACATTTCTTACACTCCTATTACTGTAACTCAAGATAGAGAACAGTTGGCAGTGCCTCAAAGACAGGCTAGAAGGTTATCCATGGAGGATTTATCGTCCAGAGCCAGTTTTACGGGCTCTCCACAAGCACAGAATCTTTACGACGACATTGCTCCTTTGGAATCTTTAGGAAAAACATCCACACCTACAATAGGTATACCTAAACTGGAACTTTCCACACTATCAGATACTACATCTACTCAACTAGAGATCCCAGAGATTCCATCGGGACATACTGCATTAATCATCAAAGAATTTCTAGAATTGGACAAGTCTCCAATTAAAACACCACCCTCAATTCAAACAACTTTTGGAAAAAGGAAAACAGTGCGATGGGCACCAACCTTATCTACAAGGGTGTGCGAGGAGGACAGACTAGATGGATCAATGAAGTCCACAGGGTCTATAGCCTCTCGTACACGCCAGAGATCTTCTCTAGAAGAAAACACACAACCCTGGGTACAACCCCGTGTCTTAGAGAGAAGACGAAGAAGGCATACAGTTACAGAAGAACACTTGGAAGAAGAAACGGCAGATGAAGAAGGACCTGAAGAAGAGGCATAAATTAAATACTAAAAATCTGTAAATTATGTAAGTGTTTTTGTGTTTAAATTGGGTTTTGTAATAATTGTACTTTTGTTTAATAAATAAATTTTTTTTGTTGTTTTTTTTTGTAAAGTAAAATATGAATAAAAATCATTCTTATTTGATTGCGAAATTTTAACCTGAAAAACTGAAATTAACCTAAGAGTATGGTGATCATCTTTTCATTTCATCGTGATGTTCTGGTGGAATGGATCATCTGGAAGAGGAAACTGAAGATGAAGAATGAAGTGTTTTCAAGTTTTCAATTCTTTATTAAGTATTTTCAATTCTTTATTAAGTGTTTTGTTTTCATCGTCGTCAGGTCACTATAGAGAATGAGGACACTAAAACACAACCCTTACCAACCCTTGCAGGTCCAGGTTCATCCGGAACTTCGTCCACCGAACGGAAATACTTGAGACCTGTAAGGTCATCTGAGGCTAGACATAGGCCGGAGGTTCATTAGATTCTTTTATGCCCTGATCAGAACCAAACCGCTTCCAAGAACCTCCGACCTTCCTTTGAACAATCACGCGCAATTTAAAGTGAGACACCTGAAGTGTCTCCCTTTGATCCCATTCCAAGTGAATGGTCATTCAAACACCCAACTCCGCCGTCTTTTTATATTCCTGAAAGTAAAACTACACCGAACTTCTCACTAACTAAATTTTTACGGCGGATGACTTATCAGGAAGCAGATCTAATCCAGGGCTCATAAATAATTGTTACTTATTGCTTGGGGTACTCCCACACTAAAAACACCTATAAGATGAAAGGAATTCCGTCAATACTTGGAAAATCCACTCATTGATATGAACAAAAGGGACTTAGTACCCTTTACACAATTACACTTATTCTTTTTCTGCTTTTCTTTTGTACTTTCCCCTTTTCTCCGTCAAGTATTTGACGGGTGGGAGGTAAATGTAGAGTTTCACTTCTACAATAAGTAAAGGAACGATTTTGTTATTATTTCAGCATGAACTTTTAGACCGTCTCCAGTTTTCTTCAACGTCTTTCGTGATTGAAAGAGTAATTCATCAGTAATTTATCAACCCTTACATATTTGTAGAATTCCTGTAAAGGTCTGTAAAGAAGTTTTTGAAATGAATAGTATTTTGTTTTTGTTTTTTTTTATAATGGATACAAATTACGTGAGTACCACTTAAAATTTTATTTTTATAGGATATACGTCTTACATCTTAGTGTCCTCAAGTTAATCAAGTGTCAGTTTCTCGTTTGATGTGCGATCATCTTTTATGTATTAATCTGCATTACCTTGAGGTAACCCATCATTTAACACTTTTCTCTTCTTTTCTTATAAGTATAATGTAATAAATTCAGTCATTTCTTTCAATTAAATTAATGATAGATATATTTTTTTTTCTCTTTTAGGACCACCAGTTGGGGGACCTTTTTGATCCTTATTGGGATAAGGGCACAATACCCTCTTAGAACACTTACCTTTCAATCAGGGCACAAGATCCCTTTTTGTATTACCTTTCAACTAAGTCACAGGACCCTTTTTGAACAATTACTTTTCCTAAATTTGGGCATAGAACCCATTTGTATTATGGGCTTTTACATTGAAGTGTAACTTATTTGTTCCACTGTATTTTATCTTTTTCACACACCACCTTAAAATGCCCAAGACAGCTGAAATAAATAAATAAATTAATTATTAATAACCTTATTCTGTAACTTATACCGAAATTGTCAAAACTGATAAGCTAAATAAAATATTAACATAACTTTTAACCGTACTTTATATGTGAAAAATCTTTTTTTTGTGAATTAAAAGGTTGTGTTAACATTAATTAATGAACAAACGTTAGTGTGTCTTAAATAACATAATAACTAAAGTTTCTATGTGCAATCCTCTAAAACAATTATTAAGATAAAAAAAGTGTGGGTATACTTATTTGTGAAACATTCAAGTACTTAAATTTATGTTCACCTTTCTGGATAATCTTAACCGAGTATTGTACTGACTAATAGTGATTCAATCAAATACGAGACACAAAACAGTACTTTATTTTTGGTTCTTAAGGGAATCAGTCTTATGTTATGTGCTTGTAAAAATTTATTTAGGTTTAGGAATTTTTTTGCTCTTTGTATATTAATTATTTAAAGTTAAAGATATCGATGTCCGGTAACAAAAATTCCAATACCAATTAGAAGTCAAAAGGAGATTCGGAGTCGAATCAAAGGCCATACAAATCATACCTTACTTCACAAGTGAAGATAAAAAGGTGTGAAGGATTGTCTGCGTTAGGGGCAGCCTAATATATATATATATATTTAATATATTTAATTTTAAGAGATTACCATCCTTATATGCTATATAGATGGCTAATACCATCTATAAATATCAGTTTCTTAAACATATGTAAAATTACGTAACTTACACTGTAAATTTTAAGACTTAATTAAATTCTAAAAAACTACACTTCCTTACCTATATTTCATTTGAATGTCCTTGTTTTGTGCATCACTACCGATTAATTACAAATAAAGGTTTTGACCATAGGTAATGCCCTTAGCTTTGCTTTCATCTTTGATATTTTATGCACTTTATACTCACTGGATTAACTCATTATTAATTCTGTCAAATTTTTTTTTCATGTTTGCTTGCTTAAATTTGATTGCCGGAGTTGGAACCGCTTACATCTAATTGAAGAACCTGCTTACCTTTATTTTATCCTCTTTGAATGTTTGCATGATAAAGAAGCACGATCCGAACGTATATACTTAATTATCTTTAAGCCAGGAGAAGATTGTTTGGAAAGGGAACGGTGAGTGGTCATTGCAACTATTTTATTTATGTTTGGTGTGGCATCGACTTTATCAACTTCTTTGTGTTTTTTTTCGATCTGTTATTATCGCAATAATTTAGTTCCACTGTATGTACTTCTTAGAAGTAACACATAGATTCACACGTCTTATCTTATTCCCTGTAATCGACATCACTTGTTACATCCCCAACAAACTCACAACACTAATTGGTTAGCAGAGGTAGTTGCTTGCACACCTGCTTACTGTTTTCCTTACTATTGTCTTATGTCTTTCTTGTTTCAATCTTTTTCGAGTTTTTATCAGGTTCTAACTCCAGGTGCTATTGCGTAAGGAAGAGAGCCAATGAACGTAATTATCTTCGTGTGTCTCCTTTACTGTTTAGATACATTACATTCTCTTTACATCTATAACACATCCCACGTTGAAAATAAAATGGCAAAAATGTGTGGTTATTAAGAGGGTGGAGAAATTAATGAATTGGGAGAGATTGATGTGGAAGGATTGAATTTGAATGGGGAGGAGCTTTCGGATGAGATAAAGCAGATATTAGCGGCGGAATTGAAACAAAACAACTTACAGCAGAGTTCGGTGAAACCGAACCCAACCACCCTTGCAACGACTATTCCTACGGTTACACCGTCTACAAGAAACAACCCTTTAGGCGGTGAAATCACCAGACAACAACTAACGCAACAAATGGCTGAAGGACAAAGGTTGATGGAAAGAATGGCAGGATTGCCATCTCCACAATGGAATTTTCCACCTATGTCAACACTTCAACAGGGATCACAAGACAGCCAAGCTGTCCCCTTTATATCAAATGAAAATGCAGCAACGTCTTTGAAAAATCAAACACAACCTGATATAACAGATGGAGACTGGTTGAAGGCGATTTACCTTCAAAACCAGCAAATGATAATGGCTCTTTCTAAAGTAGTCCTGTTATTGGAGGGATTTATACCCCATCAATCAACTAAAATGATTCCTATAGGGAAATATTCATTAGAGAATGGGGAACCTTTTCCCCAGTTCTTACAACGTTTTGAAGAATATGCGAGAATAACATATCCACGATCAACATCCGAAGGTTGGAGGACACATCTGGGTTCATATTTGGAGGGGGATATGAAAAAGGTATATGATGTGCTAATGAAGAACAATGCAGGGTATACTGTTATAAGAACACAGCTTATTGAATGGTTTTCTGACTATTTACGGAAAAAGGTTAAAACCCATCTTAATAACTTTAATGAAGCGAAAATTCTTTCCCATGAAACGATACCCTTGTATGCTCTAAGGTTGCAGGGTTTAGCCGAGATGGGATTCCCGGGTTCAGACGTGAAAAATATGAAAATGGTGCGCGAAAAACTAATAAATAGTACGCCATTGCAAGTACAACAACTTATACAAGCATCCATTACTGTATGTGAAATTGCTTTGGCGGGAGTTCCAATGAGTTGGGATGCATTAGTCAAAATAATCTCGCAACACTATAATAGCTACAAAAACAACGGAAATATGTCATCGTCAACGACTCCACAAATACCATCACAGGAAGTTATTTCGGAACCATATTCACCTGAGGTGATTGATATTTCAAATGTACAAACACATTCCAATTTACTACAACCCTCACCTATACAAACAAGAATATTACAGTCAACAACAAAATATTGTACCCCGGGGATATCTAACCTATCCCGGTTATGAACCACCGATACAATGTCAACAGAATTATCAACCAGTACCTCAACAACAATATGTTGTACCAACATTCGCACAAGTGGTCGCCAAACCACCAATGCCTCCACCGAATATGAATAATAACCCTAGAGGTAGTGTCCCTCCAAACTCACCTCGCCAAAATAGGACTTTCTATCCATCTAATAAAGGTCAGAACTCCCCTAAGAAAGGGCGTATGCTACAACAACAAAATAATCGGTCAACAACAACCAACAAATCAACCTCAACAACCCAACATCACAACAACCCCAACAGACCAACTGCATCTTCAGCAACCAACACCGATGGTGGCTGGAATAACATTTCCTGTAACATCATTGTAACCAGACACCATGTTTAAAGATGCCCATCAAGCCTTATTGCCAATTTTGCGTAAGAGGGGCACGTCTAGAAGAGTGTATATGCGAAAGATATCAATTATACCGTTGTAAAGAAACATGGGGGAAAAAAAAAAACTAATTAGGGCAAAATTGCCACAAATGACAGAAAACAAGTTAGATGTGATTTACATTGCGCTATTGTCCTTAATTGTCAAAGAAGTTCACTTTGGGCAATGAACTGTCCACAGAGAATCCCCTAAACGTTTCAAAAAACTAACTCACTCTGTGGGAAATGACCCACCCACAGAGCTAGAAGAACAACCTAAACACAGCGTCCGAAAAAGCGTCGAACGTCAACTACAGGGTCACAGTTGCCACCACCTCAACCATCTATGTATGACGAAATTGAAAATTTAACAGTGGAACCTATAGAGGAATTATTACAAGTTGGGGTCACCGAATATCCAATTGAAATATTAGATCCTTTTAAATCTTCCCCTGAAACTGTAATTGAGGAGATCGATCTCAAGAATCGAAAAATCATATAGCATGGATTCTACTTCCGCTTTAGGGATCAGTCAGCCTGACATGCTTTACACCTACTTCAGTTACTAATTTACTCCAGCAGGAGTCTACATTAACTACGCCTATGAAAGGCCCTTGCATTCATCTTAAAACTTCAGACATCTCACCAGCTACTCGTATATAGTGAGTTCATCAGATGATTCCAACAAACAACGTTAACTAGATGCTCTTGTAAACAGGGGCTCTGATTAGTATTACTAACACCATCAGAACTTATAAACTTTAGATCCTAATAAAATATGCCTATTCAGCCTACTGAATATGTTAGTATTCGTGGCATCGGTGATGTCGTTTTTCGAAGTTTTGGGGGCTGTCACACTATCATTGCATCTTTCTAACGATTAACAAAACCACAATCTAGACTTATGTATAGTTCCGAGATGAGGGTATGTTACAGGTAGTAATATGTTTTTAATTGATTTCTACAAGCAGAGAAATTTTGCCCAGACTTGGCCACAAAAGAATCTAACTAGACATGCAATGTCTTGGCAGATCATCGCAAAGATTATAAGAACTACCGAGGTCAAGAAATATTGCTAAACTAGACAAGATTTGTATAAATTCCACCTTATAAAGGAGTTAAAGTGGCTATAAAACCAGAAGAGGTCTTAAGAAATCGAGATTTGTCTAGCGAAACATTACTATTATTTACTCTCCTAATGATAAAAATCACTTTGTGATGGACCATGCAGTCATATCTTATACATTTGACACTCCAGTAGTGCTGCCTTGTTATAATCTTTCTAGTAATATAATTAAGCTGAAATCAGGCTACCCACTAGGGTCATTTTCAGTTCTTTCTATCCATCCTATTCATCCTATAAATTCAGTGCCCGTAAACACGGTCGAACTCACCCAAAAACCTCAAAGCACATACCAGGAATGGACATCTGCTAATCTCGAAGAGGCTTTCCAGATCACCAAACTGATGTCAACAGAACCATGACTCGGAGCAAAAAGATTCAACATAATACAACTTTACTTAATACATCCAAACTGCCTTAGTCTCGGAGATACAGAGTGGGGCTGTACCTCTAGTTCTTAAACACTCAATCCGAAACCATCATATCGATGATCCTATATGCGAACGTTCGAGAAGACTTCAGGTCCATACTGTTTAAATGAAGTGGAGGAAGGTGCCAGAAAACTCGAAGCTGAGCATTTATCAGGCAATCTTTTCTCCATACTCCACGGTAGTACCATCAAGAAACCGATGGGGGCTATGCGGCATTGATAGGATTATCGAAACTAATTCTGTCCACCAAAGGCGAGATTCTTTCCCCTTGCTAATGCTGCAGATACCCCTTTTTAGCCTTTCAAGGCAGCAGTACTTACGACTATCCGACTTATAAAGGTTACTATGCAGGTTGAAATGCGGGGACAGCATCGAGAAAGACTGCTTCTCAACCCCATTATCCCATGGAATTCCTCTAGAATGCCTACTTTGGCGTGAAAAATGGACCAGCCACGTTCCAGAGAGCCATGCACTTGATATTAAGTCACCTTTCATGGGAAGAAGTCAGGGTTTATCTGGACGATGTGCTTATCATCACTAAAACCTTTGAGGAACATTTGGCAGTATTAGAAAAGGTTCTTATTGCATTCAAAGACAACGGTTTCAAACTGAAACCTTCGAAAACGTATTTACTAAGACGAGAAGTAAGCTTCCTGGGACATGTAATTTCAAGTAAGGGTATGATCCCCTTGGAAAAGAATCTTAAGGGAATTAGAGACTTTGAAGCACCAACAACAGTTAGAAGAGTTCGACAGTTCATGGCGACTGGTTAATTTCTATCGCCGGCATATACCGAACTGTTCAGTGATTGCAAAACCCCTGTTTGACCTATTAAAATGTAAATCAACAATTCCTTGGACGGACGAATGTCAACAAGCCTTCGTCCAATTAAAACAACTCTTAACTCAACCACCCTTATTAACTTATCCGGATCGTACAGAAAAGGCACAACCATTATTACTTTATACAGATGCATCGGGAATAGGTGCAGGAGCCTGTCTTAGCCAGGTTCAGGATAACGAAGAAAAACCCATAGCATACATCTCAACAGTATTTTCAAAGGCTCAAAGGGGGTATAGCACTACTGAAAGGGAGGTTGCTGCCATTCGCTGGGCCGTCAGGTCATTAAAACCGTTCTTATACAAGATTAAAGTCATAATATACACAGATCACAAACCTATCCTATTCTTGCAAAACATGCCACTTGTAAACCATAGGGTCGCCCGAACTCTGGAGGAGTTAAACGACCTCGATTACGAACTTCACTATTTACCGGGTAAACAAAACATTGTAGCAGACTTTTTGTCTCGTAATCCTCACGAAATTAAATCTGAAACAATCGATAAAAGTTATATCCCAAAAATTCCAGACGGATTTTTGGAACTTTCTATGCCTGGAGGAGGGGATTCCCTTTTTCAATGTTTTTCGCAATATTTATATAATAATGTAAGTCAACACATATCACTGTGTGTAAAAATAGTACAAGAATTGATAGATCATAGAAAAGACTATCATTTGCCAACAGGTAAAGGCGAAAAACAAACACTTCAACAATTAAAATTATCAAAATATCCAGGCCAACTGCCTTTTACACATAGCATCCAAGCTTTTGCAACAATGTTCAAAGTAAAAGTGCTAGTGTACAGTTCTAAAGAACACCCTCTTCAATTCGGAATAACAACGTCTGATCCAGAAGAGAAAACCTGTTACTTGTTTTGCAG
Source organism: Trachelipus rathkii (assembly GCA_015478945.1). Lineage (NCBI taxonomy): Eukaryota > Metazoa > Arthropoda > Malacostraca > Isopoda > Trachelipodidae > Trachelipus > Trachelipus rathkii. Next base: position 12,731 of record JABUQX010009800.1, on the reverse strand, counting down.
AGGAGGGATACACTTTAATCTTTTAACACCTATGAACCCAGATGGGTTACCAACATCAGTTGCTACAGCAATAATAGCTTATCCACAATTACAACCTGAATCTAAAAGTCTCCCGAAAACTCTCCATATTTTAGTGCCAGAGATTTTGATGGAAGAGGATTTATCGGAATTAAATCTTCATCTCCTTTACGAATTGAAAAACTCTGGTGGGGAGGAGATGACTTTAGATAAATCGCCTAACACTATTATATCTTTACATAATTTTTCTTTGGTATTGAATTCACAAGATTCAGTGGAAGTCATTATGTCTCACATAACTGAATGTCAGCAAGTTGATCCCTTATTGAGAAGGTTGATGAAAGCTTTAAGAAACAATCAACCCTTCAGGGGACCCTTAAAATTATTCAGTCGGTCACGAAACTTCTTAATTGTTCAAGATGACCATATAATCCACTGCAATCGTAATAATCATTATCACTACGTGGTATCATTCAGTTTTGCCGTACAGGTGGCTGTAATAAATCATTTCGAATTTGTTCATATAGGGCAGAATAAATTATATGCTCTTATAGAAAATATATGGCATCCCAAGTTGCGAATGATCTGCCAGGATGTCACTAAATCTTGTCACACTTGTCAACTCGCAAAAATCTCTAACATCTTTTGGGCACCACCTAAGATTAAGATCAATACTCATCATCCATTTGAACTAACAGCAGTTGATCTTTTACAATTACCAAAATCCAGTAAAGGAAACAACTATGTATTGGTTTTTATAGACCATTACAGTAAATGGGTGGCTGCAGTGCCCATTAAAACTAAGCATACTGCAATAGTAACAACAGCTTTGGAAAATATCATCCCATACTTACCAGTAATTCCATCAAGACTAATGGTCGGATAATGCCAGGGAATTTAGAGGCCCTCTCTTTGAAAATTTGCTCCGTTCCTTAGGCATTTATCATGTTTATACAACACCGTACAACCCTTCATCTAATGGTATAGTGGAAAGAATGAACCGAACTTTAATACAGTATCTAAGAGTTTCTCTGAAAGATCCTGGTCAGTGGGATATAATATTACCACAAGTAATTTTAAAATATAATCATCTGAAACATGCAGAAACGGGAAAAACACCTACAGAAATTTTGTTTAGAGATGCTCATGGAGTCCATCCTAGACTGCCATGGACAAAGTTTACCCAGTATTGGGATGAAGGCCATGAAAAGTACCACTCTTACTCACCAGGCCAATTAGTGGCTCTTAAAGTTCAATTGCCGGGAGATCTCACCTTGAATAAATTTAAAGAAAGGTACCAAGGACCATTGACAATAATAAAAGTAAATGCAAATGACGTAACCTATATTGTCGAGGTTCCAGACACCGGACGACAAATAAAACGGTGGAATTCACTGCGAAAATATTTAGAACGAACGCAAATTTTCATCGAATTGCTAACACGACCCTTAGCTCCTGTGCAAGAAAGATTGGAGGAGATTGAGGAAGATTTGGGCGAAGCAACGCCTGATATTGAAACCGTTTTTGAGTTGCCAAATTTTGAAACGGACTCAGACGATGAGGAAGAGTTTTTGGGATTTCCGGATATTCCACCTCCTGATTTCTCTAATGTCATATATCACCTGAATCAAAGTATCCTGTTAGCAAATTCCTTAAATCCGATCCCAGATCCAGATGATGTGCGATCAACAACTCCATACGACAAGGAGTATTTGATAGAGAACGACCAGTTGAGTGATATCTCATCATATCATTTGGGGAATTTGTTTCTGACACCGGAACAGATTTCGGTGATACCGCTTTTAATCAATAACTCACCTATATTGCATATTTCACCTCCTGATTTAATGGAAATCCTACTTACATTTCTTACACTCCTATTAATATAACTCAAGATAGAGAATGGTTACCACGGCCTCAAAGACAGGCTAGAAGGTTATCCATTGAAGATTTATCGTCCAGAGCCAGTTTTATGGGCTCTCTACAAGCCCAGAATCCCTACGACAACATTACTCCTTTGGAATCCTTAGAAACAACATCCACTCCTACAATGAATATGAATATACCTAAATTGGAACTCTCCACACTATCAGATACTACATCTACTCAACTAGAGATCCCAGAGATTCCATCGGGACATACTGCAATCCAATCAGTCAAAGAATTTTTGAATTGATCAGTCCCAAGTTAAAACCCACCCTTCAAGTTCAAAACAACTTTTGGAAAAAGGGAGAAAACGGTGCGATGGGCACCTACCTTACCTACAAGGATGTGCGAGGAGGACAGACTAGATGGATCATTGAGGTTCACAGGGTCTATAGCCTCTCGTACACGCCAGAGAACTTCTCTAGAAGAACACACACATCCCTGGGTACAACCCCGTGTCTTAGAGAGAAGACGAAGAAGGCATACAGTCACCGAAGAACACTTAGAAGAGGGAATTGCAGATGAAGAAGGACTTGAAGAAGATCAATAACCTTATACTAAAAATCTGTATATTAAGTAAGTGTTTTTGTGTTTAAATTGGAGTACTAATTGTAAATTTTTATATTTTTGTTAATAAATTCTTTTGTTGTTTTAATTGTTTTTTTTGTAAAATATGAATAAAAATCATTACCTGTAAAACTGCAATCATTTAAATAACTGAAGTAATCAAAGAACATGGTGATCATCTTTTCAATTCATCGTGTGATGTTCTGGTAGGATGGATCGTCTGGAAGAGGAAACTGAAGATGAAGAATGGATTGTGTTCAATTCTTTATAAGTGTTTTCAATTCTTAGTAAGTGTTTTGTGCATAGATTTTGTAATAAATTTTATGATTTTTTGTTTAATAAATATTTTCGTTGTTTTAACCTGAAAAACTGAAATTAACCGAAGAACACGCTGATCATCTTTTCAATTCGTCGTGTGATGCTCTGGGAACTATGGATCATCTGGATGGTTACACGAAGAAGTTAGATGACTACTACACTACACACCTGAAAAAAAAGAACAAGAGAAAGCGATATGCGATATAAGTATAAAATCTTTTTATAAATGTATTAATAAAATTTTTAGTAAATAAATGCTATTTTTCTCTATTGTTTTGTTTTTAAAGGCTTTGCAATTTCGTCAAGTGACTATCAAAAATGAAGAAAACACAACAACTTACATATCAACGTCCTTTGCAGGTCCAGGTTCATCCGGAACTTCGTCCAAAGAACGGAAATACTTGTGACCTGTAAGGTCATCTGAGGCTAGAAATAGGCCGGAGGTTCATTCGAGTCTTTCATGCTCGGATCAGAACCAAACCGCTTTCAAGAACCTCCGACCTTCCTTTGAAAAATCACGCGCAATTCAAAGAGAAACATTGAAGTTTCTCCCTTTGATCCCATTCCGAGTGAATGGACATTTAAATGTTCAACTCCGTCGTCTTTTTATATTCCTGATAGCAAAATCACACCGAAAATCTCACTGGCTAAATCTTTACAGCGGTGTAAGGGAGAGTCAAAGTTCAAGCTCTCTTGTGGTTTTTATTCAAGCAGGAACTTAATCAGAAACATGGAGGGAAGTATTCCTGACAAGTGCGTGCCCCCGAAGAGCTTGACCGACCAACCGAACACGTCAATTCAAGACCAAATGGCCTTCCGTTGGAAGAAGTCTTGATGCAAGATCCGTGAGATATAAGAAATTAACTCAGAAACAGGCGAAGCTGTTTAATTTCCCCTCCGTGGCCACCGGATAGCGCGCAGAGCCTAAACTTTACTCCAACGCGGGTAAGACACAGGGACTGCTCGTGTACCTGTACATTCGGATATTCGTCCGAAAGGAAAGACCGAGGTAAGTAGAAGATAACGATGATCACTTGAACCATTAACAATAGAGAAGTGGATAATAGTAAAGAAACATCGGTGATGATGGAATTCCCTTGAAGATATTAAAACAAAAGGAATGTAGAAGATATAAAGAAGCCAGTAATTATCCGATCCTCAGAATAAATACATAAACACTAAATAAGTAAATAAGACAATAAATAATTAAGACAATGACTTAAAACAAAACCATTTTAGAAAACCTTAAAAAGATTAAATGAAATTTCAATTATAGAGAAAGATTGTTAAGTTGAATGAATATAAACGAGTGTTGGTAACATTTACCGGAACTACCAAATCAAAAGAAAATTTAACAACATACTCGTTTTGGCTAAAAACAATAAATCAAACGACACTCGACATTCAACATTCATTCGACAAAAGATGATATTAGAAAATACACTCGACATCTGAGATTGATGAAAATTGAAATGGAAAACTGACAATTTATTTTCTCCTCCAACCACGACGGTGAATTGAAATGACCTTGCCCTATTTAATAATTATTCCATTAAGACCCTTGAAAAATAAATAAACCCAAATCCAAGATGTTAATGTAATAAGGAATGATTTCTGCTTATCTTTAAAAAACTTGTTGTCGTCTCTCAAAAGAATCCTCAGTTCCGGCAAAAATTAGCCCAAGGTATAGAATTGTTAGACAAGACTAATCCCAAGACAAAGGTTTGTCTAAAACTGAGAGATTCAAAATTAACAAAAAAATGAGAACGACACTTAAAGTATGACTGTAAAATAAAGTGATCCCGAGACATAAAATAAAGCATCAAAACATAAAATGACTGAAACATAAAAATAGTCCGAAACATAAAACCTGGAAAGGAAAATACACTATATTAGGTATTTTCATCCATGAAATAGTAAATTAAATATATTTCAATTTTTAAGTGATCTTGAAAACTTGAATTTACATGATTAACTAAACTGAACTAATAAAAAAACATATTTGATGATTTCTCTATATGACAAAAGTTATGAAAACTAAATGACTTTTTAACATTAATAATAATAAGTAATTACATTGAAGAACCTACCCTAGTAATTTGTCAATTATCTGTGAGGGTTTTTATGTATTTTTTGAATGGAGAACTCCTACAAAAGAAGACATAAAACCTCTTTATAAACCTAAACATCATATATTAACTTTCATATATTAACAACTATTAGTCAAATATATATTATTTCCTAACATCTTCATACCATAATCATACCTTATAAGTTCTGTTATAAATGTTATAATTCCGATGATGTTACGTGAACTCTAATAGATGTTTTGACACATTCTGTAGGACAGCTGTTTATACGTTTATACTTATACATAAATACTTTTAAAGATGCTGAAACATGTAAGCAAACAAAGATATAAAACTGTATAAATCAAAAAAAATACAAATCTTCATGCACACATAATGCCTATTATAAAATAGGCATGCATTTGTGTGCATGTAATAAGCAATATAAAAGTAATTTAAACCTAAACCTTCAAATAAAAGAAACCCATTTCTCTAATCATTATGACAATATTAATGAAACAAAACCAAATTATCAATACTTTCATAACCTTACAACATGATAAATTTTGGTTTTGTGGGGGTGAAAAATGATCCCCCATACAGCGGATGATTTTCAGGGAGTAGACCAAATCCAAGGCTCATTTAATAGATTTGTTACTTATGCCTTGGGCTCACTCCACACTAAAAACGACATATAGATGGGACAGAAGTTCGTCATACTTGTGAGAATCTAATACAGGGATAGGAATACAATGGGCCATAAACATTACACTATTTTCTTATCTTTCTTCTTTTTCTACACTTCCCCATTTTTTTTTCCCGTCAAGTTTCGACGGGTGGGGAGGAAAATGTAGAGTTTCACTTCTACGATAAGTAAAAGAACGATTTTATTATTATTCCAGCATTAACTTTTAGACTGTCTTCAGTTTTCTTCAACGTCTTTTGTGATTGAATGAGTAATTCATCAGTAATTCATCAACTCTTGCATATTTGCAGAATTCCTGTGTAAAGGTCTGTAAAGGAATTTTTGAAACAAATAGTTTATTTTTTTTGCAAGTTACTTATTTAATGGATACAATTTACGTGAGTATTATTTTATTTTTAGGACAAACTTCTTACACTTTACACTTGGTCCTCAAGATAGTCAGACCTTCAGATTTTTGTCGTCATCATAGGATACGACCTTCTTTATTCCCAAGTTGCACTGTCTTGAGGTATACAACCGTTAACTTTTTTTTACAGTCTTATTTTTTTTAAAGTAAAGTAACTAATGTTAGGTTATATTTTTAGGATCAGGATTAGGATTGGTTGGGATACGACCTTCTTTATTCCCAAGTTGCACTGTCTTGAGGATTGGGATTGGGATACGACTTTCCTTAATCCCCAAGTTGAACAAGACACAGAACTCCTTTTGCACAACTTTCTGATGTTAAAGTTTCTTTTACTGCTTCATAATCAATGCATGGGAAGCTTTTGAAGCTATCGTGTGTCTTTCCTTTTCAGCCAAATCCTTTTTTTTGCATCCTTGATTTTTGCGTTGGAGTGCAACATTGCTGTTATTTCTTTCCCTTCGTACACTTTCCCGCATGTTAAAGATACCTGAAATAAGGAAAACATTTTAAATATAGATTTAAGGTGAACATAAATTAGCACAGCAGAGAAATTAATCTTAAAGAGTAAAATTTTCTTTAAGTTAAGAAGGAACAATTTCGATATTGTCAAACTTTAAGTATAGTGAACATTTTTGTCAAACTTTACGTACAGTGAACATTTTTTTTAAGTACAGTGAATAGTTTTTAATTAAACTTCAAGTATATTGAACGTTTTGTTAAAACAAATTGTTTTTGTATATTGCTTTGCGTGACTCATTCTAAACATTCATAAATACCTTAATATGAACATAAGTGAGAGCTCAATAATTAATTGAACTAATATTATATATGCCTCAAAAATATACATTATGGTATATGTATTGAGTGTAGTCTATGCAAAGTGCTATATGAATTGACATTCAATTTCTTAAACCAAAATTCCAATGTGGAATGAATACAAAGTATATTGTATCTAGATTTAATTAGGTTTAAGTTTTTTTTTATATATATTTATTAGTTTTGTAATTATCATCGTCAAAATTGTCGTCATCGATAATCAGAGATCATCGTTTGTTATCGTCATCGACATTTGACATCGTCGTCATCATCCCAGTTATACTAAAGGCCGTGTTATCGATCGATAATAAAAATAGTCATTGTCATCGACAACTTACATCGTCCAGTATTTGTCATCATTTATTATAAATGTATATATGCTTAGGTTTAAAATTGTATAATGCTCTTATATTTTTGTTTATTTTTCCGGAATATTTTTCTGCTTTAAATCTGTCTGCCTTATTTGCATTAATCATTAATTCGTATTTTTATGGAGGAAATTTTTAGGTAAAAAGTATTTTTTTTTTTCTCTTTTTATTTTTAGGTTTAAATATAAAATCATTACCTTTGGATAAAATTTCTGCTTCCTGCACATTTTTATTTCTTTATATTAATCCTGCTATATTTTTTTTCTTTTCATGTGCTTGCACTTTTGTGGGAGTTGAAGAACCTGAATAATTTGAAAGTTTCCTTGCTTGTTGTTCCTCACCCTTCTTTGCTTTTGCATGAGATGTTTTTTTTCAAAGAAGATACTTAATCAATAATTTTAAGCCAGGAGAAGATCGAGTTTGGAGTTTGGAAAGGGAACGGTGAGTGTTCATGCAACTACATATTTTTTTTGTTTTTTTTGTCTTTATTTTGTGGGGCATTAACTTATTGAATATCTTTATACGATCTCTTGTTATTGAAACTGCTTTTTCTTCCGAATTGCGAAAGACTCTTAATAAGTCCTTACACATTTATACATTGTTATTTCCTTGGAATCTGCATTCACTTTCACATTCCCGACAACTCAACAACACAAAAAATATATATATATATATAATATATATATATATATAATATATATAATATATATATATATATATATAAAAATATATATTATAATATCAATTAATTTATTTTTGTAATTCTCTCCCCTTACCGCCCCTCCTCAATAGCGCCCCCCTTACCGCCCCCTCCTCCAATACCGCCCCCCGCCTCGATATAGCGCCCCCCAGGGGCGGTACCTTACCTATGAAGAATCACGTACCATATACAGCGAAAAATTTGGAAATAACAGGAACACATTTACTGAAAAGATAGGACCAGAAACCTGATGAGTCAATGTGTTCATCCTCTGAGAAGGCAAAAATAGGAGGGGGAAACACATTTTTTTTTTTTCAGACTGTATCACCTTGGGAAAGGGAATCACTTTCCAAGGGGTTGACTATCAATGGGGAGGGCGAGATAAAGGGCAATCTAGTTACCCGATCAGAAACTGATTTCCTATGAATAGGCATAAAAGGAAAATGTCCACCAGTTCCAACTGAGGGATCCTCAACCTGCACATTCTCCTCCTCCACATCAATCATCTCATCCAGTACATCAGCATAGGATTTATGGAAGATACGAGTAGGCATAGCAGCACCCTGTAAAGGACATTGGAAAGCAGACTTGGTCGATGTAGCAGTCTGATGAATGGACAGTAACCTCTTAACTGGATTCAGTTTCTGCAAAGCCCAGGTCAGTGGGCCATTGGCCCCCAAGCTCACACCAGAAAAATCTTTCGTCAATAGAGCAGCCTTAAGATAGACTATGCAGTTTTTATCAGTCAGCAAATGTTCACCAGCACAGATATAACATTTCGGGGAATTAGTATGATTAGATTTATGAAAGCCACTGCAATTAGCACAATGAACTGAAGCTCTGCAGGTCAAGGACCCATGACCATATTGCCAACAATTATAGTATCTCATAACTGAGTAAACCCATGGGTAGACCTTATAGCTGGAATAGCCAATTGACACCCATTCTGGCAAGGTACCCTGGAATTTGATCTTTAAGTGTAAGGTTGGAACATGAGAAGGTTCAACAGATTTCTGAAAGGCCAAAATCCTTGTAATGTCAATGATGATGGAAGTATTTGAACCCAACAGTTTGATAGTATTTTTAAAATCTTCTAAAGGAACATCGATGCTGACTGGACCAATTTTCCCATATTGAATAAGATGGGGAAACATCTCCCCCAGATTTTGGCACCCAACACCTTTTGGGATGAGGACCTAGTTTAGTGATGGAGGTCGATCTCCAATTTATAAAGATCGGAAATTTCAAATGGATAACCCACCACTCTACCCAACACACTGGGGGAATCCTCAACAATATAGGCCTACTTACCAAAAGGAGATTCATTTAAAATAGAGGTAATTCTTTTAGGATTGTTAAAGATGGAATGATTGTCAGGAGATTTCATTAAGATCACCATATTGTTATTAGGGACAGGCAAGATAGGGTTGGTATTGTTAACTAAGAGGCCATTGCTAGTAAAAGTACCCTCCAAAGGGTCAGTTAAGGTCATATATTTGTTAGCCTTAATCTTAATATCCCGTTCCCTAGGTAAGTTATTTCTTATATATAATTATTGATTTATTTAAATATCTTATGCTACTTCAAATAATTGAAGTGTTTATAAATTAGAATTATCACTTTATATTTTCGGTAATTGTTACCCAGAGGGTTGTCACCCCCGATTTTTATGAAAATCACAGGATATACTCTAAAAAAAATAATAATAAAGAATAGTGAAAACGAAAATCGTTGCTCTCCTTAGGAAAAAAAATTATAGCCTCTCAAAGTTGTAAAAAAACCCATAGGATTTGTTATTAAAAAAAAAAAAAAAAAAAAAATTTTTTTTTTAAATCACAGGATATACTCTAAAGAAATAATAATGAAGAATTGTGAAAGCAAAAATCGGCAGTCTCTTTAGGAAAAAAAGTTACAGCCTCTGAAAGTTAAAAATTTTCTCAGACTTTCTTATAATAAAAATTAGTGGGCCTCGTGCTCGTTTTAGGGCCATCCTAGTTCAGGTTATGATAAGATTTGTTAATTCTACATAGATTTTCTCTGTGTATACCTAACAAAACTTATCATAACCTGACTTAGAGGGCCTGAAATGAGACCTAACCTGGATCGATCAATATTGAAAAGTCTATGGGATTTTTAACAACTTTGAGAGGCTGTAACTTTTTTTCCTAAAGAGAGCGACGTTTTCTTTTTTTGGAGTATATCCTGTGATTTTCATAAAAATCGGGGGTGACAACCCTCTGGGTAACAATTACCATATTTTCATTATTTTTTTTAAATAATCAATATAATTTACATTAGTTTTACATTTTTATATATGGATATTATTTTTTGGTGTTCTATTTATAGTGTTTTATTTTTTATCACGTTTTCATATTTTCATTATTTTTTATAATCTATACAACTGTATAATCTCTATATTTACCATAATTTTTAGGTATGGTCAAGAAGAATTTATTTAAAAACATTTAGTTGAAGTATTTATAATGTTTTTCAAATTAGAAGACTTTGTAATTCGGAAAAGAGTTTAAGTTCCGAAGTGAGCGATGAGGAACGAGATTTTCTTCCACAGAAAATATGTAAGAAAGTGTCGAGAGTAGAGCTTGGACCTTGGTTGTGAGAAGACGTGTTTTAAACGCGTGCTGTTATTATTTTAAAAGTGAGAGTTTAAATTACCTGTGTATTATTTAACTGTGATTTATATTTAGATAAAGTGACAGTGCTCATTTTAAATCTATTCACGAAAGAATTTTGAGTAGAAAATTCTTTTATTGGCATTTTGATATTTTCATCTCTGTATGAGATTCTCCGCAACGAAGCTTGCTAGCCATTTTGAAAAGGCTGTACCATAGATTAGATACTGTATTTTTTTTTGAAAATATACGCTTTTCGATCTACGAAAGAAGAGTAGATTATTTATTGTATTTTGCTCTTGTATGAGTTTTGATTCATTTCTTAATGCCTTGTTTGTTCACAAGCGAACAAAAATACATTATCAATTACCAGGCAACGTTTTTAAAACATTGAAATACTTTCTCACTTAAAGACTTTGTGCATATAATCTATGTTTTTGAAAGCTCTCACTCCGTTGCTCTATTTATGTCATTGAAGATTGTTTCTCATATTTTTTTAGGCTTCACGAATACTATTTATATATTTTTTTAAGAAGAAACTTATATGTAATTTTAAGAAGAATTTTATTTATAAGAAAAAGGACTTTCATTTATTAAGATATATTTGTGACCAGTATATTAACATTTATATAATATATATATATATATATATATATATATATATATATATATATATATATATATATATATATATATATATATATATATATATATATATATATATATATATATATATATATATATATATATATATATATATATTATTCTGTGAATAGATGATAAGGATATAAAAATATATTAAGAATATTTATTATATAATTTTTGGATAAAGAAATTCGGAATATAAGAAATATTTTATTATTATTTTTACAAAGTAAAAGTTAAGAAATTAGAAGCACATTGTTTCCTATCCTTGTGTTATGTTCACATTTTTTCTTTTTGCCAATATTTTCTCAATGAGTCCGAATCTGAAAAATATAAAATAAAAGACCAATTATTAGCTTGCACTTCAAAAGGCGAAATCAGATGCTACCATTAGGTTATACACGTGTCAAGAATAGTAAGTAACACCCTGCTGGAAATATAGAGGGAGTAAAGAATGTCGATCGTGATCAGGACAATGGTTTTCCTGTAACAGAACGAATATTTGGTCTTAAATACTCTTTTGTTTGATTATTTATTTAGAAAATATAAAAAGAAAATCTGGTCTGGTACGAAGAAGAGTACCCTGGAAAAAAAATTCATCTATTCAAGATTTTTTTAATATTGAGGCGACCGTTCTACAAAGTGATTTTGTTCTACTTCTAATTTTCATTTTCATCATTTTCGATTCAATTTGGAAGCCATCTTGGTCATCAAAAGTGGATCATTTTGCTACGACGCAATTTTTCCTTTCTACACGCAATGCGGATGTTTATGGGAACTCATATACGGTATAATTTGTAAAAATATCGGATAAGTAGGTGCAATTACATTTTTTTTTTTTGTAAAGAAAAAAAAAGGTATTTAAATATATTTATAGTAATTTATAAAATTATTTATTTATTTTCTTAAATTTATTATAGGCTTTTTATTACTGTAATTTCCTTAACGATGATTGGTGCGCGCATCCTTTAACTATTGTGACGTCATAGAAATAATTAAAGTAGCCTCACAACGGCTCCGTTTTCTGTCATATTGTCTAGAATAATTTTTTTTATATTTTTTATATAATACATTTCGTAATTTTCTCAAGAAAGTTGAATATTTATTCAAGTTATTATATATATATATATATATATATATATATATATATATATATATATATATATATATATATATATATATATATATATATATATATATACTAACCCTACTTTAACTATATATATATATATATATATATATATATATATATATATATATATATATATATATATATATATTTTTATACTCTTCTACTATTTTTATATATATATATATATGTTTAGATTAATTTTTTTTTGCTTCATTGTATACAACTTGTAATATATTTCCTTACTGCGCAACAATCATATGTTAGTATTTCATGTTCGAGGTAGGCTATCAAGTTCATGGGATTTCACAGCTGCGTAGTTCGTTAAATAGAAGTTGAATAACGGTAAAGGGATCTTATAACGGGGTTTTCTTGTGCAGTATTTCCAGTTATAACTGACTTTGCTTTAAAAGATTTTTTTTTTTTTTTCTTT
>JABUQX010009799.1:10000-40689 GCA_015478945.1 Trachelipus rathkii | reverse complement strand
CAAGCCATAATAGAATTTTGCCCAATCAAATAAATTAAATAATAAATCTATAAATGTCGCTTGAGTTGGAACTTAAAGGAAATAACCCACCTGAACCTAGAAGAGAGTAGAGCCTTGTTCTTGAAAGAATATTTTCCTCCTTCGCTTGACAAAGCATCTAAGTGAGATGATCTTCAGCTTCTTATAGGTTATTTTGATGGTTATATGCTTCTTATTCGTTTAAAAGAATGAAGCTTGATATGATTTCGGATCTGATGCCAATTGATCTAGGACTTATCGATATTGAATTAGTAAAATTCCAGGCTATATCAGATCAATAGAATTGCAATTTTTATTGCTTCTATTATCTGATAATAGTCATACACAAGTGGCTATACTCTTTATACCTTATTGGCTGGCTGATAGCCAAAATGCACTAAATAAATGAAACCCAAATAAATTCCTGCAGAACTAAATAAAAAATAGATGAATAGGTGCTATAAGGTTAAATAATTACACACACACTCTCGATAAGTAAAGTTATTTTTAACATTTATCTTAAATATTTGATAGTTGTTTCATTCAAAGAAACAATGAATATCTTGTCCGAAACTGTGATAAAAAAATTAGGTTTATTATTAACTATTCAGACAGAACTTTTAAAAACTGACTATTCAGTCCGAATATTGATTTGTTACTTATTAATCCCAACTTTGAAAAAGAACCGATTAGTTCAATTTTTTGATAGATACTAAAAAAATTTTGACCTGGCGATTCCTTACTTCCAATCAGGTCAAGCTATATCCCCAAGAAACCAACCAACAAGGGACACTATTCTAAACTGTTTTTATAATATATATATATATATATATATATATATATATATAGAATATATATATATCAATTTATATATTCATCTACAACTATTATATATATATATATATATATATATATATATATATAACCAATGAACCAGTCAACAAATAATAATATATAATAATATATATATATATATATATATATATATATATATATATATATATATATATATATATATATATATATATATATATATATATATATATATATATATTATATATATATATATATATGTTTATATAGATATAATATAAAAAAATAATAATAATAATAATATATATATATGTATATATATATATATATATATACAGATATAATAATAATATATATATATATATATATATATATATATATATATATATCAATCATCATCATCATCATCATCTACCTTTTATCTCCAGATTGGGGGGCGTGAGGTGCGTAGCATAGATCGAAACAGAAAATTAGCAGAAGAACCCGAAGCAAGTTGAAAAGAAAGTACCCCTTTACCGTCCCCTTTATAGACTTAAGTGAGAACTCGTCGCAGTCAGAAAAATAAGCCCTAGGGTTTCAAGAGACTGCGACGGACCTTCAATGTGGTATCTCGTCAATGTGGGGTTCATCCCCTGGGCAAAGCCCACAATCATACCACCTCACAAAAACCTGTCATTCACTCCTGTTATGTACCTTTCTTCTCGCCTCTGCCAAACTCACATTTCTCTACTTCAGGCATTCCTTTACTGACTCAATCCACTTTTTCTTCTGTTTCCCAACCGGTCGATTTGCAGCACATTCACCGCTGTACATCAGCTTAACCAACCGACTATCATCCATCCTTTCCGTATGACCAAGCCATGTACTCTCGTTTATTCTCTCATTTTTCGCCTTTACACCACACAACTTTTTAATGCGTTCATTCCTCATTTTATCAATTCTTCTCACACCTAACACGCCCCTAAGATTGTCCATCTGGACACCTTGTACCGTAGATCTATTCTTTTATTCCAGACCATAGTTTCACTACATTATATTAACACAGGTAACAACATACCCACATGCAAAACCCTACCGCACTCAAGACTTAGTCTCTTTACATTCACCAAAGATTTAATTGTACCATCCACCTTTCTACCAATCGCAACTCTCCTACTACAGTCTGCATCATCCGTTCCCACTTAATACAACATATATCCTAAATATTTAAACTCAGATACTTGTTCCAGTTGCAAACCATCTAACATGACTTCACAAAGCAGACTCTCCTTACTCACTACCATAACCTTACTCTTATCTACATTTACTTTCAAACCCCTACCTTTGCACACCCTGCCAAACCCCTCTAAAAACACTCAAATTCTCTTCAGATTTGCAACGCAAAACCAAATCATCTGCATACAATAAGTAAAGCACCCTCCCTCCACTCTCTTCCATTCTCCATCATTCCAACACCTTCCCCTACCTCCCCTATCTCTAATTTTTTCATAACCCTATTTATATGCAAATTAAATAACGAGAGAGACATAACACATCTCCGCCTCACTCCACTATTAATATTAAACTAATTACTTTCAACTCCATTTATTCTTACGCACACTTCACTATCGTCATACATACATTTGATTCCATTCAGAAGTCTTCCACAAACACTATATATCACTAACACTTGCCACAGAGCTTCCCTATTAATTATTTCATACGCCTGTTGCAAGTCCATAAAACCTAAATGCAATTTATTCTTTTTATCTCTCATTTTCTCAATCATTTCCTTCAATTTAAAAATCTGATCCACACATTCTTTACCACCTCTAAATGCACTTTGTATTTCACCAATCAGTCCCTCAGTCACTCGACGTACTCTTTCAACCAAAATAACATCATATATCTTCCTAACAACACTCAATAAATTAATTCCCTTATAGCTCCCTTATATAAGGGTACTATTACTGCTCTCCTGCAATCCCTTGGAATTATACCCTCCATAAACGTTTTGTTACACAACTTTGAAATCCATTCAATCACCATCTCGCCTCCATTCTTGGTCATTTCACCAGCAATTTCATCTATGCCTGCAGATTTACCATTCTTCAACTTTCTCACTCTACCCATTACCTCCTCCTTATTAATTAGCTCATCTCCAAAATACCTATTTCATCTTGCACCACCAAAGCGACACACATTCACTATCACCTCTTCATCACTGCTAATGTTATGAAGATTTTCGAAGAGCTCCCTCCACACTCCCCCCACATCCAATTCATGAGTTACGAAAGTATCATCCCCACCCATTCATTATTCTATGCAGGTTCCCCTTTCCCTCATTAACCTTTTGCTCTTCTTTCCAGAAAAGCTTCATATTCCCTTGTAAGTCCCAATTCATTCCCCCTCCAAACTGCTCTTCTACCTCATTTTCTTCCTACATATGCAGCTTTTAGTCTTCCTTTTTTTTCCTCATTTTATAATTCCAAACATCTTTCTTTTAAGACCTCATCAATTGCTTTAAGCATATTCAACCACGCATCTTTTTTACTTTTAACCGCTTTAACCGCTTCCACTAATCAATGTTGAGATTTTACTTACTTCCTACTTTAGCACATCAACATACTTCTCTTGCGCTACTAACAAAGGATTCCTTCAATTGTGTCCAGATTTGTTTAGTTTCATCTTTTTGACATTCAACTGATTTATTTGCAAGCGCTCTTAAATAAGTTTCCTTATTTCCTTGTTCACTTAACTTCTCACTCTTAATTCTTCCCAATTTCTTCCTCACCTCTTCCCTCTCCATGCAAGCCCCAACTAACTTATTCTTAAATAAAACAACATTATGATCCGATAATCCCATCCCCAGCTCCCTCACTGATTTAACATCCATCACATACTTCAACATCTTCTTCTTCACCAATCCATCATACTCACTTCGATATCATCTCTACTTACACCAACTCTATCATACTTATGAATACTAATGTGTTTGAAGAAAGTATTACTTACACACATACCTCTCTCCTCACAGAAATGAAACACCTTCCTACCATTCTCATTTTCTCCTGTCACCTCAAATTATACTACCCATTTTCAGATCACCTATCCAACTATTTGTTGCCAAACACAATCAATCATCTAAAACATCATTCAGACCATCCCAGAAAATTTAACTCTCCTCAACATCACCCTCACATTTGAAAAAGTTAAATATTGATATATTTTGTTTCTGCTATCCGATCAACATCAAATTTTCAGAGCGTATACATCTTTTTTAATTAGATTTTTTTTTTTTTTTTTTTTTCAAAAAAAGTTTTTATTTTAAATTTCAAAAAAAAAAAACATTTTTGATTTTTTTTCCCCAAGGACAAATCCAAAACTACTGCATATACCTAAAAAAATTATTTAAATAAAAAATGTGTACCTTTATCGATTGCATATGCGATGAAAATCTCCTCCAGATCGCATGACCAGGAAAAAATTATTGCAATTTTTCATTTTCAAAACCCAAAAAAGTAAGGTTTGAATTTCGACCATAGCTCTGGGATCTGGGGTCAAAAATCAATATTTTTCATTATACATTCTCTAAGGTAATACACCCATCTTTGTATATTTCAAATTTGAAGTCATTTCGAAAAAAAATTGTTGGAGGTGAATCGAAAAATGTCAAAAACATTTGTTTTCGAAAAATTAAAATGCAAAGGAAATGACTACAGACACAGAGAACCACTCGAAAATCACGTTTTAGACGTCAGAAGAGGCTCGCGTTTGCTTTTTATCTAGTCAAAATTGGCTGAAAATTAAGAAATTGTGACCGTTGCCGGTTTTGGGCAAAAAATGGACCAGCCCGGAGCAAAAATCGAACCCTTCCCCTAATTAAATGGATTGGGTATAAAGAAGGTGTAAAAAAGGTTGTAAATGAATTAGATAAAATAAATGGGAAGGAGAAACAGAGGGATAGGTAAGATAAAATTTTCGAGTACTTCTATATTAAAAGAAACGAAAGCGAAATTATGAGAGAGTATGTAAGTAGATATGAAATAATAAAGGATAAATGTAAAAAGTCTGGTAGAGTAAATTTAGGAGAAGATATGCGATGTGTGTAACTGTTTAAGGAGAAAATGTAGAGATGAATCAGAGACAAATGCTTTTATCGTATTGTTGTAAGGACACTTGGGCTTTTAAGAATTTTAAAGATAGACTTATAAATGTGTGTGAGGGTCTAGGCAGTAAGACAAAGAAAAACAAGGGTTGGTGGACAAAAGAGAAAAATAAAGATGATAAACTCAAAGTATATGAGGGAGGGAGCGTGACAACATAACGGAAGAATAAATATGAGAATGTGATGAGATGTATTATATGTAGATCTGAGTACCATTTTGCTACAAGATGTTCAAATAAGGGGCAGTGGAAGAGGGTTACAGATAGTGCAGGAATAGAAGGTAATAGAAGAATGAAGAAAAGGCTAGCGGAGGAATACCAGGTTTAGGGAGAGGAAAATTGTGGTTTAGACAGTATAAGGTTTAATTAAGCCTTAAGGGAAGGAGAAAAGAACAAGGAATATGAAGATATTTGTGCCATAATAGAAATGTGATTAAAAAAAATGACTAGCATCAGTGGTAGGTAGTATGAGTGAGAAAGAAAGAGAGGAGGTTCGTGAGTTAGTGCAGTGGGTAGAAGGGAGGTATGTTTTTGGGGGACTCAGTGTATAAGATAGTCAAAAAATTCCAAATACCATGCTATATTTACAATAGGAATTTTTTTTTATTACAGAAGTAGTGAAAGGGGATATACCGTGGTTGCTAGGGAACGAAACTTTAAAGCGGATGAATGTAAGTTTGAATCTCAGGGCAAAAGAGCTTAATATTGGTATATTTGGTAACATGAAAGTAAAATGTAGGGAAAATGAAAAGGGACATTTAAGATTAAGTTTAAGAAGGGGTTTAAGTAAGAGGGTTTGGTAAGAAGGGGGTACGAAAGAGGATTTACTAGATGAAAGGAATCGTGAAAATATAATTCATAGATTACATATACAGTTTGGGCACCCTGGTAATGAAAGGCTGTGGGATCTGGTTAGGGATGCTTATAGGAATGAGATAGAGGGTGAAGACTGGTAATTAATAAGGGATTGTTTAGAGAGAGTAAGTGAAGAATGTGAGATGTATATAAGATATAAAAAAACGCCTAGCAGACCGATAGTAGGATTTCCTTTAAATAGCTAAGACCTTCATGAGACTATTGATATGGTAATTGTTACCTGGGAATTGGATGAGATAGGTTTTTTAGTGATGGTGGATTGGAACACGTTATTGTCAAACTTGTTGGGTAAGAAAAGTAAAGAACCTAAGGAAATAGTAGAAAAAAATTGGAATAAATTAAAATTTAAATTTGGGGCACCTGAAAGAATATTGAGTGACATTGGCTTAGAATTTCAAATGAAGATATGAAAGGGTTATGTGAAAGATTTTTTGGAATAATACAATGGGCAACTGCTGCTGAGAGTCCGTGGAGTAATGGTCAGTGTGAAAAAATGGTGGGATTGTTGAAAGATTGATGGGAAAAGATGAATAGAGGAAATGGGCATGGAAGGTATGATAGCGTTTTTATTGTTCGGTAGCAGCAATAAAGTTTATTAGATAGGAAGAGTATTTCTCCAATCAGGTTAATTTTTTGGGAGGAAACGATGTCAGTTACCAATTAAACTCAGAGGCAGAAGGAGTATGGAGTTTTAGGCACAGAAGCGAAAATAAATTATAAAATAAGGGAAATATGGAATTCATTTGTAAATAATTTGCGCAGTGATGGAATTATGTAATCCAAAATAATAATAATTAATTAATAATAATAATAAATAATAATATAATAATAATAATAATAATAATAAATAATATAATAATAAATAATATATAATAATAATAAAATATAATATTAATATATAAATAATAATAATCATAATAATAATATATAATAATAATAATGTAATAATAAATAGCCAATTTAAAACAATGGGGGAGGGAAATTAACATCAATTATTTATAATATATATATATATATTTATATATATATATATATATATATTATATTATATATATATATTATATATTATATATATATATATTATTATAATATATATTATATTAGTATATATAATTATTATATATTCGCGGATCTTGCATTCAATTTACGTTCGCGAAAGACTTTAAGTGGGCATCCATATTTAAGTAGTCCAGTAAAAAAAAGAACTTGGTTAACGGATCTTTTAAAAACAATTTTATTATTTCACTCTGTTAAGCGGTTAACCTGTATGTTTTTAAAATGAAACCATCTTTTTTTTTTTTTTTATTTACAACAGGTTTCATAAAAGGGTGATTAATTTGTACCTTTATGGGTTATAACTATTTTGTAGCTAAGCCCCCGTATTCCATAATATATATAATATTATATATATATATATTATATATATAATATATATATATATTATATATATATATATATTATAATATATATAAATTATAATTAGAAAAATAAAATAATTAAAAAAGATTTTAAATAAATTATTCCCCCCAAATCATCATCATCACCCAACTTCTCTCCCAAGACTGGGGGTAAGGTTGCGTAGCATGAACTGGAACAAAAATAAGTAGTAGAGAATAGACGCAGACGAAAAGAAAGCCCTAGCCTTACCACTCCCTTTTATATCTTTTATGAGACCTTCGTCGCAGTCAGAAATTACCTTAGAGTTCACGGGACCGCGAGAGGAACCCTCACTACGGCATTCGTTAATTGTAGAGTTGCATTCTTGCCCGGTGGGGACAACCATGCCCTCTACAAAACCGCAATTCACTCTCTATGCACCTTTCTCTCGCCTCTCCCAAAACTCACATTCCTCTCTTTCTGACATTCCTTTATTCTTTACTAATATAATCCCTTTATATATATATATATATATATTATTTATATATAAGTATAGTATAATAAATATATATATATTATATTTTATATATATAATTATATTATATATATATATGATTAATATATATTATATTGGATGAATATATAGCACTTATATATATATATATTATATATAATATTATATATATATATTATATATATATATTTATATATATATATATATAATATATGTATATATTTATATATTATATATATTATTTATGATCAATTTATAATCTTTAAATATTAAATTATTCCTCGCGTCTATAATGCGTATAACCATCTGGGCTCATATTTCATTAGTTCTTAAGATTTATATATGCAGTTTGGCTAGCAATTAGGCGAAGTGTGTGTAACTGTTTATTTAACGCCGTGTTCGAGGATTTTTATTATTCTAATAACTTTCTTAATGACCACTAGCAATATCTTGCAGTAATATTGAATATCTTATTTAAGTGCTTATGTTTATAAATTTTTGCAGATCCTATTACGTCACTAATATATACGTCGTATATATATTTATATATGTATATATAAATATATTATATATAGTATATATAAACTTTCTATTCTGATTTCGACTAAAGACTTTTAGTTTCATGACTGATTACTCATTTATTTTTTTTTATTCTAGAATCTACATAATATAGATTATGGTATTATGATTTAGTTATGATATGTTAGGTTGTAGTATTGTTGATTACTGCACTCTATTGGTATAATTAATCTGGATTAAGTTATAGTCATCTTAAATATTGTTTATGTAATTTTATATAGCTCTTCATTTGAACACGATGTTCTCTTGGTTATAAAGTTGATAGAATATTATTCTATATTTTTATTATAATTTTGATGCAACTTCTATCTATATAATTTAATTATATAATTAATATATAGGACTTTAATAATCTATTATAGTATATATTATTTATTATAATTAATTATATTTTATTTAGGTCTTGCTAAATAATATAAATTATCCTAAAATATCAATTAAGTGGAGTGATTTGTAGTATTTTGTGCGTATGGGGTCATTTGTTGCACCTATTACGAATGAAAACATTTTAAACATTGTGAAAATAAAAATAGTGAAAAGCTTATATGTTTGGTGAGGAAGGCAGTAAGAAGAGACTGGGTAAAAGGATGACTCAAATTAAGAGTAAATAGATTTGTAGACAATAGTAAAATGACGTAAAGATATGCTGTTTTTTTGTTGTACGCATTTGGTGGCAGGGCATCTTTCATAAATGATAGGTATTAGTTGTCAATTATTCTCTTATTATACACTCGTCAATCTGAGTCAGAGGAAAGATTTCAGATAGGTAAACATCGTATCATAAATGATATGCGGAGTGGGGTGCTCGTCGAGTGGATCGATTGATATGCTTTAGGTAGATTTATTCTGATTAGGCGAAGGTATCTATTCAAAGAGATCTATTAGAAGGGGTGGTAAGGCTGGGTTCTTTCTTTTCGTCTTTGCGTCATATTTTCATGTACTACTTTTTTGTTTTCAATTGAATAGCGGCAAAACTTCTCGCTCTTGTTTACGGGAGAAACTATTCTAAATATTCGTAAGTATATATTGGGTGATTATTTTTTTATTGTTATTTTTTAACGCAGGTAAATAGCAAACAGAAAACTAAACATTTTAAAAATAAACTTATAAGATTTTTTTTTGGATAGTCAGCTAACAAAAAAAAATCATAGAAACAAGGCAAGAAATAAATTGAATTATTGTTTCCCTGGTGATAATTATTTAGTTTTATTTGAGGATGGAGGAAGAAGAATTGAGACTTGGAATTTCTTAGAGGTGTGTCTTTCTAATTCGTTTTCTTTATCAAAACGTATTCTTACTAAATGTCTGGCAGTATTTTGTAAATTTATATTTTTCTTAAAATCATTATGTAAAGTTGCATTATATAAATCTTTAATTCAATTAAGTGATTTACTTTTCAAATTCACGTAAAAACATTGCGAATGCGTCCATAAAGTAGTTTCATTTCAAGTATTTATGGGCAGAGATTTTACGATGATGACGTAATCAGTCATGATTTAGTTAAGATTCTTATAAAAATGCTTTAAATAGATAACTTTAGGAGGATGGATTCCAGGAAAATACAAGTTGAGTGTGTGAGACGTCATTGATGAAGGAAAAGACACAAAAAGAGTAGGTGTAGAAATGAGATGTGGAGAAATAATGCTTAGAACGGAATTTGATTCAGTCAAAAGATTACTTAGAGAGGCCTGGGAGACAGAGGGTTCGTGCTCATGAGTATGGATAAGAGGAAAAGAAAAAAATAGATAAGAATTGCATTATATTTTATAATATTAGCTGAATGAAGCTGCCCAGATTGATATGGTTAAGGTCCGGCATCTGAGTGAATCGATGAAGGAAGTCTGTGAAAAAATGGAGGAATCGAAGTAAAGCTTCCCGGTAGGATGACATAACCTCCGTCGGTGCAAGAACCGTTAATGAAAGAGTGAAGAGTACAAGAGATAAGCAAGGATATATGGAGATGGTGCGTGTTCGGCTTTTGAATGTTGAAAGGCTGATAAATATGCGCTGCAGTGTGAGAATATAAAATTAAAGTATGATATTGTTTTAAAACTTCATTTTCACAGGAAAGGAAACATTGTAGATGTTGTTTCGATGTACCCATTTATAAACTTTGTTTTTTTTTGTCTAAATGTTTTCCTTTCGGAGTATCTCCTGTACTGTTATTATATTTTAAAAAAATTAATAACATATTTTTTATCTAAGATAAGAAAATGACTGAACTATGGTCTGGAAAGCAGCTAAATTTATTACATCAAATTACATATTGTCTGTCATGGTTAAAATCTCAATCATTCTAGTAAATATTAGTTGTAAGTAAATATAATTATCAAATTTTAAATTGTAAATTTATAAATAATTATATATTTTATAATTTTTAATTCTAAAAATTATTCTCATTTATTCATAGATTATTTATTATTATATTACACTTTATAATTTACAGCTAGTATTATATATATATTCTTAATTATAAATCTTTTTGAATACCATGAATCGTTATTAATTAATTATATCTTGATGGCTCTCTAAGAATATTTACTATAATTATTAAAATGGTATGTAATGTTAATATTAAAGGTTTGACGGATTCTGGTATTTGAGATTATCGGTTAATTTGATACTTGGTGTTTAATTATATCTGGTGAATATTAATGTTGTTCTTTGGTCTATATGATTCTCTATTCACTTAAATTTGTATAATTATTGCTTGTTTACCTCTCTTGACCAAATTCTTGTATATCCTTTTACTTAATATTTTATATATATATATATTACTGGATTATTATTTATCTTCTTTATATATCTTAAGGAACTTTTTTTTATTAGCTACTTATATTATATATTTATATATTAGGTATACTTGTATGTCGATTGCTTATAGAGTGTGGTGTTGCCGACACGTAAGTGCATTGTAATTTAAAAATCATTATTTTACTTTATGGTATCTGCTGTAAATTTTTGTATGTTATGTTCCTCACCTTTCCTCCCCTTAACTTCTTCACGTTTTCTTAGACTGTTGGGACAATTAACGAAATCACATTTATTATAGCATATATATTATAACTAGCGCTCTCTTATATTATACTATTTATTAATTTACTTATTATGCTCTGACTCTTAGGGAGTAATATATTATAGCCCTAATCGTTATCCTTAACTTTATTATACTATGGCGTATCATCTGTTCATTGCTTTCTATAGCCTTTATGCTAGCCTAAACATTAGTTTTTCTTATATTATATTAGCTGATTCCTTATATACCGCTATTATCATCCTAGTGTATGTACCTGATCTTTATATATATACTCTACTTTTTTATCTATATAATATATATACGACTTTCTATGTGATATTAGTCTATTTATATTCCATTATTACTCATTAATACGCCTTGTATTACTTAGATTTATATTTTATACAGTATGCTATATCACCAGTACTATCTTCTTATAAATATTAATATATAGAGAGAGAGAGAGAGAGAGAGAGAGAAGAACGAGAGCAAGAGAGATGAGAGAGAGAAGCGATGTAGAGAGAGAGTAGAGAGAGCAGAGTATGTCAAAAATTAATGATATGTTGATGCTTCTAACTGTTTTCTTGAAAAAATAAAAAAAATTCTAGAGAGAGGTAAGCCAATATCTCATGATGAATTCTTAATATAATGAAGCGATATAAAAATAGATAATTCGAGATATACGTACAAAGTAAGTAAAATGCACAATATCGT
Organism: Trachelipus rathkii; assembly: GCA_015478945.1. Taxonomy (NCBI): domain Eukaryota; kingdom Metazoa; phylum Arthropoda; class Malacostraca; order Isopoda; family Trachelipodidae; genus Trachelipus; species Trachelipus rathkii. The sequence continues at coordinate 28,636 of JABUQX010009799.1, read as the reverse complement.
TACTTTGTATAATGTATTTAAAATTAAATTTTGGCTTAGTAACAGATTACTATAAATCTTTCTATTTTTAGCACTCTAAGTTAATCTTTTATTCATTGTTTTTTGAGTTTATAGCCTACAATCCTGACTAGATTAGAAATTATATGTAACAAATTCATGCGCTAAGACTGCTAAGATTTCAAGCTAATTTTGTCTCATAGTAAGGTTTCTCTCTGTCTGATTTTTTAATAGTGTACCAATTCACCTATTCTGGTATTATATATATATATATATAAGTTGCAACAAATCATGCATAATTATTTTTAAATTGATAAATTTAAAAGTTAGTGTATGATACTTTTTTCTTCAATATAGTATCCTTTGAACAAATATATTATCCTTTGAGTCAGTGTATGAGTAAATTGACCCTCTTCCTTGACTACAACTTAGGCTCCTCCCTATTTGTTCACGCGAGTAGAATGACGTTCAAAGAATGGCTATCTGTATGATGTCATAACAAAGGTTCCATCATTCATTAGATTTAAAATTATTAGAATATATTTTTGTTTAATTTTTATATGATTACTTTTAATTTATGATTGTAAAGCATAGTTTTTCTAGTTATATAAAATATTTATTATTAAAATTCCTGAATTTTCAAAAGTCGTGCAAAATATTTTCAATGTTTTTCGTGTTTTTCGTTTTATAAGAGTAAGCAACTCTGAGAATGGAATCGCTTAAAAACGTCGTCTGCATCAGCTGTCAGCAGCAGCACATGAGAAGGTAGGAGTGTTTGAAAAAGTGTGGATTGTAAATACCGGCTTTAAACATCGTTTTTAAACTAAAGCAAATTTAATAAGTAACACCTCTTGCTGTTGACCAGGTGATGAATATTGATAAAATGGAATCGGTTACAATGCCGAACTATTCATACGTTTTTAAATTTGAGGAGGATTTTGATACGCCGGGTAAACGAGAGTGGATGAGAGAGAATTGGAAAACATGTTTTTATTATATTGGTGCTTATATGGTTGTTATATATATTGGAAACATATTATTTAATGAAATCACGATCTCGATTTGAATTAAGAAGAACCCTTTTTATATGGTAACAAGTATATGAGAAAAAGTGCCTATTATATATAACTAAATGATGAACTATGAATACTACTAGTAATTATCAAAGAAATACTATATCATATAATTAATATTAAATAGCATCAGTGATGGGTAGGAAAACATTATAGTTATCTTATAAGTTTTAAAAAAAATTCTATTCACATCATCATAAAAACGATGTAACTATATTTAGACAAAAAAAAACTTTTCTCTTAAGAAGTAGATTTTTCTATTTGAATTATGAAGAACCCTTTTTATATTGAACACCTTTCTAGCATTATTTGGTAGATTATTCGTATTAAGATTAGTTATAGATTTGTATGAGAGTAGTGATATTCATATCACATAGATGATATATATTTTTTTCCCAAATTGTCTATAACATAATAGTAATTTAACATTAACTAATAACGGCATGGTAAAATTTAATATTTCCTCAAAATAACTTCCGTATTATTCTTATTGCTTGGGTGAGAATTCAATAATAAAGGTCAAAGAGATTAATGATATCTAATCTTAAGGAGTCTCGTATAATATATTAATATATATATATATTATATAGTTTATATAATTTATTATATATATATATATATATATAATATTTGCAATAGTTTAGTTACTATATTAAATATTATTGTAATAATATATATATAATTATATATATATATATATATTATATATATATATAATCTAGTATAATTAATTATAATATATTATGAATAATTATTATATATATGAATATATAATAAAGTAAGTACATGAGTGATATAGAAATTCTACTATTGGATATATTCAGCGCCGTAAATTAGATATAATATTATATAGAGCATTTCATCCGATATCGTAATATATATAAGAATTTAGATTATCATCAAAATAATGATTGATAAAATATAGATAAATGAGTGTGTCTCACATATTTATTACTACCAATAGAATACATTAGTAGAATGAGGAATGAAACCAAGTAAAGATTTAATACTGATTTACGTATTTGCATAGTAATGTAATTAAGAATACGGGCAGAAATATAGTCCTTCAATGAAGAAGGAGTATGATTAGAGAACAAATGTAAGAGAAAGAATATGTAAATATGATATTAAAATAGAATGATATATAGGAATATAATAGCAACCATGACTGACAGCTAGACGGCATTCTAGAGATTAAGATAGAGTTGAGGATAGTTAAGAGAGTTGACAGCTTAAATCTACACTTATATTATATACTAAGGAGAGTAATAATAATGTAGTTAGGAATATACCCTAAGATCAGGTGATTCTACTATATACAGTTATAGCGAACTAGCGACCTATGCAGAGTTAGCAATAATTAATGGGGTAGTGAGAGGATTCAGAAAGTACAGCTGAAACCCCAATTGTCCTAGAAAATTTAGAAATGAAATAAAATGAATTTACTTTACTAACTAAAAATAATACGAGAAGTAAATTGTGATATTAATGAACAGTATAGAATAGTTAGAGTTTTGTGTTTTAATATCTAAGAAGATATATAAAAATAAGTTGTGTGGAAGATGTATGTTAAACAGTCAGGAATTGAAGATTGAATGAAAACTGGGAGTATACATGAGTAAACTTATAACATATTACAAAGAAATTATCCTGTATTTTCTACAGAATCGACAATAGGATCTTGTTGGTTAATATGACCAGATAAGATCTAGGCATATAGTTTGCTACAGATCGATGCTAAGTCAACTAATCTTCATACGTTATGAATCTCGTCTCTCTATTATATTTTTTGATTCATGACACCTGATAGCACTATGGGGAAAGGAATAAGGTCGGTAAGTACTGAGGTTAGTTGATTAGGGGGGCTAAGAGTGGTGAAGCGAAAATGGTATAGGTCGAGGTAGGTCGTAGGTAGTTCGATAAGATACAGAGTAAACAGTTAGGGCTGCTCAGTCGAACGATAGAAGTTATAATGAGATTAAATTAGAGTTGGAGATAAGAGCGGACTATGAACAGCGAGAGATAGCGTGCAGTAAATGGGGTCATAGCACGACGAGTAATGGAATAACGATGGGGAAAGACACTACTTGATAGGTATCTAGCAACATAACGATGATAAGCAGTCCATAGAAGACTGAATTTAAACATATGAATTCAAGATATAAGTTGCAGATAGAAGGAAGAGAATAGAAGATGTCAACAGATGTAGCTATAGGACATAGGTAGATACTGAGGGATGGGCTGGGATTATATTGCGAAGGCGTTTAGTGGTATGGTAGTGTTATTGTTTATGTATATATAATAATTAACTTACGAAAAGCGATAATACAAGCATTCATATATAGACTGTAAATGTGAGGTCTATATATAATAAAACATTATCGTGAATGAAAATACAACCAACCTATATACATATATAATGCATAGAATGTAATATGTTATAAAATATAAAAATGAGTATATAATTAGGTAGCTGATATTAAATATATATTAAGTATTAACACATATCGAACAGCGAAATAAGGACGGCGACTGCGAGGATGCGTTGCTGTTAGCTGTGCCTGTGCGGTGCCGGTGTGCGTAGTGCGAGTGGCAGATGCGATGCTGAATAGTGGTATGGCTTTTGTACTATGTTATGCTGAAAACGAATCGTCGAACTTAGTACGAAATCCCGCATCTATTAAGGGGGAAATGTCAAGATGAAAAAAGTCACTAAAAATATTTGTCCCCATTCGAAAAGGAAGTATAAAATGCTATAAGGTGAATTGTATTAGTTACCAGATATGAGCGAATGTTACGCATAATATCAGTACTTGCTGACGAAGTTAGACTCTATACCCATATATACTTACTATTTAATGTATTATTATATATAATTTAATATATATTTCATTAATTAAGAAATATCTAATTTTTATTTAATATATTATATCTATATACTAATATATATATTTAAGTATATATATATATATATAATATATATTATATACATATAATATAATATATATATTATTATAATATATATATTAATATATATAAATATATATATATTATTAATATAATATTATATATATATAATTTATTATATTATATATATATATATATATATAATATATATATATTATAATAATTATAGACTTCCATAATAAAGACATAAAAGATCAAATAAAGTTGAAAATTTGTTTTTTACCAGGAGTTACTTCTGTTTTAGAGTTTTAAAATTAATTGTTTTTAAGTGTTTTTTAATATTTTGGCTCTAAAACTTTTAAAAACATTATTATAAATGATGTAAATACTATACAACAAAAAAAAATTTTAAATATTGGTTTTAAAGAAAATACAAATAAACCAAAATAACCAAGGTTTTGATTGATTTTTATAAAAAAAAGAACAGTTTTTTTTTTTGAAAATACGGTTTTTTCCACCCTGATCACTGCACAATATCTAAGAGCCATGGAATTATGTAGCCTTTGTTTCCTTGATGATGAAATGAAATTTATGTAAAAACTCATTTAGATAATATATAATTACAAGAAGATATATACTATTAGATAGATAAAATAAATAGCTTATCTATATACTATGAAGCAAAGAAAAAACGTATAGTTCGAATGGGTGAGATAATTTTAAAAAATTTAATAAGGACGAAATAATGGTTTAGACTTTAATATCAAAAGTGAAATGAAAAAAAAAAAATTTATTTCAAACTCAGAATCTTCAATTTAGAACAGTCAGTCCCAAGTACTTTTAAGAAAAAACAAGTCGAAATTTTCAATTAAATAAATGAACACATGAGAATTTATAGCATAAATTGCGAGAATTGTGAAGAAGTATATTTTGGTGAAATAGATTATTTTAAGAGACATATGCATCATCATAATTATAGGTTGAGAATTTTTATAGAAAATGGGTAGCGGTTTCCTAATGTTCCTATATGTAATATAAACATATATATGTATACCATATACTTGAAGTAATATAATTCAATGAAGATTATCATATCTATTGATATAGCTGATAGAATTTAGAACACTAAACTACACTCTTTGAGACCCATCTGGCAGTCCAATAAATAGATGAAGTATGATAAATATCACTCTGAATCATTTATTATTAAAAATTTACAATTTCTTAGGTAATTTATTAAGGAATGGTAATTATTACACAAAAAATTCATTAAGTCTGAACAAACAAAAGTTGTCCAATTTTTTCATGTTAGAAATTTTATGTTTCTTTCGACTTTTACATTTCACCTGAATAAGGACCTCAAAGTGTAAGGGTAGAAATCTTTGGCTGCTCTATGCTTTCAATTTTCGTCTCATGTGTTTGCTTAATTTCTATTGATTTATAACTGTCGATTTTTACTCTTTATGCTTTTATGAGTTTTAAAAGAGTGGGATTTAGTATCATTGTACTTAGATATTAGCGTTGTACAAAATTATGTTATAGCTCTCATGTATATTATTTACACATCTCTCTGTTCTAATAACACTGCTCTTTCTCTCTTTCAATCGACTCGGCGCATATGCTGCGTGACCTTGCACTCGAAAACGATGAAGCTAATAATAAACATCATATGACGACATCCGCTGAAAGAGATAAGCCCAATGCCTTCACTGCCTACTCCCAGTTTATACCCTATCTGTGAGTCATCACTATTTCTACAGTTACTAGTCAGAAAATTCTCAACGCTGAGAAACCTTTAATAGCGTTAGTACCACCACAACTTTCCTACTACACTTTATGCATATCCTGTTCCCTTTATTATCAAATTTATCCTAATATATGTATGAATCTCAGACTTGTTCAGCATAGCTGCTCATCATCCTAACAAAACTCTCTATATATAATATAATATCATATATATATATGAGGTCTATATATCTCATTAATATATATATATATAGTATATATAATAATATAATAATTATATTTTAAATGTCTATTATAGGGATATTATATCAGTACATGTACCGCTAATAGAATTTTTTGAGTAGATTGCGGATATATATATAAATCTATAATTAGGAGAAACGTTGTGTTGCACATAAAAATGACCTTAATAATGTATACTTATTATACTGAGGCTTAAATAATATATAATAATATATATATAGTATATATGTATATTATAGATTTAATATATATAAAAACTATTATATATATATATATATATAATATTTATATATATATATATATATATATTATTTATACTAACTATATATATAATATATATATATATATATATATATATATAGTATAATATTAATATATTATTATATAAAAAGGTCAGACAATATAATATTATACTATATATATATATATTATATTAATCTAATATATATAAAACTTTCTGCAGTATACGCAAGTGTTCAAGGATATCGTTGGAATGTAGTTTATATTATACATATTAGCTTCAGAGTAAGTGAAGAGATACATAAATGAAACCTAGTCTGCACTGATTATAGCTTCGAGCATATATGTATACTCTTTATAAACCCCGTTTGAAAAGTAGGTATATATAAGACTATTAGATCAGAAATTTCTTATTATTTCTGACATGATTTACCTTATGCTGACTAGTGCATTGTGGAATCCAGGCTAATACTGATACATTTATAAAAGTATAGATATATAAGATATTAAATATAGGATCTTTAAAGAATGAAGACTACTCAGATCATTGTGAAGATAGAAATTAAGATTTTCAACTATCCTATGCAAAACGATAACGCATGATACTATAAAGAACTTTTATTTCTGGATCTATAGAATATCAAAAAACTAAATTATTATTTTGAACCTAATTGTTACACGAGAGGGTTATATATATATAATTTAGGATATGTCATTTATTAATATTAGAAATTAATTATATCTAAAGTGAGACATTAGTATAACCAGTTAATAATAAAGTAGAAAAATAAGGATACTAATAAACATTACCACAGCATTTATAATCTGTATGACGTAAGATTGCCTCAATCAATGATAGTTCTTTGCTATTTATACAGCGACTGGAGGTCTTGTTAATTACTCAAGTATAAGGTTCAAAATGATGCTAAAAGCTTAATAGACAGTTGTTAATTAAAACGACACAGACTAACATAATAAATTAGACGAGAGATAAAGATTAGGATTTACGCAACTCTAATTAAGAACTAACAATCACGAGGTAGTCAAGAATAATTATTACTAAATAATCTATGTCTAGATATACGATTTACTCGTATCAACTAAGACAAACTTATCGATCGGACACTCTACGAGTAATGTTAAATGGCTAAATATATTACAATTTTGACAAACTACACATATATGTATCAGAGCTATTAGAGAGATATGCAAATATTTAATAACAGGTGAAATTAGACAAAATCGCAGAGGGTTCATTAATAAAGTACTGAAAACATGATATGTGACATAGATAAAACATATTCTATTTTCCAGAATATGATAAGTTGTTTCATAGGAATTTACATGTAAATTATAGAAAATTCTATATCGAAATATTGAAGAAATTAGATTTTAGAATTTGTAATATGCAGATAAAAAGAATTATCTAATTAAAATATTTTTTCCAAATGGGTGGAAGCATGATGTGATATTAGCATATTGATGTGCGTTGATTAAGACATATGAAGTTGAGACGATTTCCTCCATAGGTGTAATGATATTCGCTCATGATCTTGCACTCTGTGTATGTGATAAAGAATGTCGTATAAATGGTATTTATGGTCATTAGTATTCTACTTCTTAACCTCACCTTATGTGTAGTTATTCTAAATCGGATTTAGGTCTTTAACGATTTATACCTAGAAATATGAATGTATACAACAAATGCTCAGAAATTATAATATATTTTTAGTAAACAGCTTGCAAACTTATTTATTGCAATTATTTAGTTACGTTATTACTTATTTATATTAATGCAAAATTTATGATATAGAGTATTCATGAAAACTGAATAACTACTATTAAGGATGTATATAATAGGTGTTTAAAAACATAATTATATAATTATCAAGTCTATTATGAGGTGAGAATGGGATGACTTTTTAACGTGCTAATCATTTAGAAAAAGAATGTGTTCTCTTCATATTCCACTTAATTAATAATGCTAGATGAGCTGGTTTGTACTTAACTGGTAGAATTTTGAATAGATTTATGATAGGAGATAAAAATTGTACTACTTAAGTATTCTACATTAGTAGTAAACGCAGGTATAAAGTCGAATTAATTCGTATTCGCACACACAGAGCGAGATAGTGATAGAGAAAAGCAATCTCAAATTGTTACAAAAATAACACTATTATAATTATCTTTAATGATGAAGTAGGATTAGAATAAAAATATAATGGATGACATAATATGAATATGTAGAATTTTAATATGTTGGCTTGCTCGAATAATCTAACTTTAAAAGATAATAGAGTTACCTATAGTTTAAATAAATTATGAATGTACAAAAAAGTAATTAGCTCATCATACAAAATAATTGTGTATTTCGTAAGTAAATTTAAATATCAGTTGGGGTTAAATTATTAATTTAGAAGAAGGAAATCTAGTATAAATGGAAAAGTATAAGATGTAGGTGACAACAGTAATAGTACATCGTGTTAACAATTATATTTCCATGTAATAACAACTTAGTAGATAAAAGATGAGGGCTAATGATCAATTGACAAATGTCGGGTGTTATTCAGTCTATTATCCTTATTTCTAATATATATATATATATATATTAATATTAATATATATCTATACTATATATATTAATATATATATATTTATTAGATATATATATATATTATTTATATATTATAAATATAATATATAGTATATATAATATATATATTGTTAAATTAAGTGTCAGGTGTGCTACTTTTAATTAAATGTCCCTAATTAATAATAAATAATTGAGATGTGAGAGTTTTTGGCTTTATATATTTAACTCTTTAGTTATAAGAAAAAATAAATAAAAGTGCATAAAATCGCGTCCCATTATTTCTTCATGTATTTTATAAAATATAATATATTATTTAATTTCAATTAAATAAAGTAAAGATAATAAAGAGACTAATTGTTATCGCATATGCCAAGTCTAAGTGTAAATTACTAATATCCGTTAAAAATATAACAAAATATAACCTGTATCTTATAATATTATTATATTTATTATATAATATATTAGTTTATTATTATTATTTATAATTATTGAAAATTTATTTTATTACTATTTTGATAAGATAGAAAATATTTAGTAAGCATTTCCTATTTTGTAATTAAAGATATTATTATATTATTTATTATTATTATTATTATTATTTTATTATTTGATATTATTAAGTTTATTATATTATATTATTGATTTTATTATATTGTGATATTAATTTTGGCATTTAGAAAAGTCACTCATGTTAACAGTTAAGGTACAGTTAATCTTGTCGCAGGATAAGAAGCACTAAATCACTTTTGCTTGTAATAAATAAATGTTGATTTACTCGTCTGGCAAGACGCCTTCGTCCTGACTCCTCTCATCCTCCTCCTCCCTCCTCAGCACCATCATATTAGGCACTTGACTCTTCTCAGCAAGATAAAGTGAGATTTATAATGAATATACAAAGGTTGTTCTTTCTTATTAGGTAGTCCTCCTAAATCATCTCAATCTCATCCTCTCTCCTCTCCTCTCATTCGCATCTCCTTCTGAAAGTCATTTATCACAGACAGACGACTTTTGCGCTTGTGGCAAAAAAAACCTAATTAGGTGCACTGTTATTGATTTAATGTGTCATAAAAGCTGCTTCATTAAGGTGCGAAGCTCGAGTGATAAGTGAATACACATAGGAGGATGGGGTTATTAATACATATATCTTTTCAGTCTTATTATTTTATGTACATTATCAGACTTCGAAACACACTAATCGACTTAGTTCTTACAATATATTTACACAAAAAAATCAGTATCACGATGATAGCTTTAACTGTCATGGTCTCATTAATAACAGAACTCTATTATTAGATCATTTATTATATAGATTAGGGTTTGGAGTAAGGTCAATATATAAAATTCTCTTACAATCCTATTATTCTTTGTGATCTAGTTGGTCTATATACTAAATTAGCAATTATAAAACTAATCATTTACTTATAACGTTTTTAAAGATCTAATTGAGGTTTGTATGAGTGCTGGTAGTGTTGTGTTGATTCTTGTGTGTCGTTGGTAATAGTGTCGCTAACTATGAGTGCTCACCTGTAGAGTGAATGTCTTCTCCAATATATAAAAGATATATAAAATATAAATATAGTATAATATATATATGCTTTATAAAAGACTTACATTTATAATCTTTAAATGGTTATATTTTATCTTAATAATGATATAAGTTTATGAATACAGTTAATAATAAAGTTGTAAGAATTATAAATTTACTATAGTAAACACTTTAAACATATAATTTTGTTAGTCAAATAACTAAAGAAGGTTTTTTCTATTATATATAAATCATTTTAACTGAAATTTATATTGAAATCATATATTGAGAGTTAGACTATATATACTTTAGAAGAATATATACTTATGCAATATGGATGTACTTATTCTGATTGATTAAGTGATTTGGATGTTGAGATGTGTGTTGTGTAATGGATGTAGTTTCGCTGATATATTTCTTAGTAATAGATATGACACTTCGAGGCAATAGTTGACTCTATTTAGAAATGTTTGGATAAATTCTAATTTTTGAAAAAGAACGTGTCATGAATAAAAGTGACCTGATAAAAATAATATTATTATTTAGATTTCTAGTCTTGTAACACATTTATAAGTTTCTCTTGAGAGAATATGATAAGAGTAAGAATGACTTTGACGTAAGATATAGTTGATTTATTTGAGTCTATGCATAGCTCTATTTTGGTTTATATGAATAAAAAGATTACACCTCATATTTTGGGTGCGGCTAGATGGAACGTGATCCCTACTCTTATCTTCTCTCTTCTTTTTCTTCAAGCTTCTCTTACGTCATAAATTACGTGGTTATGTTGTACAGACTAGTTTTAGAGATAAATGACGATTATGAAGCCTATCGGGACCTGGTCTCGACTCATAATTAAAGGCTAGTGTAAATTCAATGCAGAAAAAGGACGATACTTGAGTTCGTTAGCCTATTAAGATAGCTCATAATATTATTATTTCCTTTTTTAGTCCTCTAAGAGGTTCAATACTTTTAACTTATTTTATAGCTTAAATTTAAACTTTCTGGTGGTACTTTGTCGTAGTTTGAAATAGTCTAGTGTTTAATTAATCTTAAAAATTCTCTCTAATATGGTTATAATTACGTTTTTTGACGTATGTATTCACATGTGCGGCTTAATTTATGCATTCCACAAAGTAGCTCACATACACAAAAGTTTGGATCGGTATACTTGAATAGCGTGTATAGAGTTATTGTCGAGGAGAAGTAGTGAAAGACTTGCTTCAGAAGAGACGATCTTTACTACGCTCATAGGATATTAAAAATATGTCTAATGAATAAATCAACTAATAAATGTGTTGATATTAAATTGCTATTTATTGCATGTCCATGATTATAAGTATATTGTAAAGTACTCATTTAAAATTATTTCATTTTCTCAGATTTGTTATATCAATTTTACTGATATGTAAGGAAGTATAGATTTTAATTATGTATACATTAATTGTAAAGTTTGATAGAGATAAGAATCATATTTATTTGAGAGTATATACATTACAGACTATTACTTAATGCTAATATTAAATTCAAAAAAGTCCATATTCGTTTTTTTATATAGCATTACTTTGAAATAATGAATGTATCAGAGTATATAAAGGACCTGATTATAAAAAATAAACTGATCATCATACATATTTATTATATTTATGGTGGAAACATGTTAATGTATAATTAACATTGATCTGATAGAGTTATGCTTGACCTGTTGTTTGTTTCCAAAGCAAAATTTTTGCTTAAACTTATTCCGCCCTCTGAGCACATAGTTCTGTATTAAAAGTAATAACTCGACGCTCCTTAAAACAATAACGCTGATATAATTCTATATTAGTTTGATGTTGAATGAAATCGAATGACGATAGTTCATAGTGCTTTATATTAATCACTTCAAGAACGCTCATAAGAATAAATCTCAAGCAGATATACTTTTAAAGCAATAGATATCATAGTTGCAAAAAGTTTTTGAGGCGGAGCTCGCGGCTTCAATGTTCCTTTTATCGATGAAGACATCCAATTAGGTAAACGACTTTCGCCATAAGTTTTGATGAATCACTCGTTTGAGTGATCCGACAAATATATAAACGGCATGATCTCTCTAAGAAGAGATAATAAAACTTTTCTTTATATGAAAGGGAAGGTTATAATGATGCCGCTTATTGAATTTTGGGAATAAATTGCACTTTATTTCTCATGCAATCGAAGAATACTATGATTAGGACTTCTGTAGTCTTCCTTTTCCTTGAAAAGTACTTAGAATTTTAGTCAATATGTAATAGAAAATAAGAAGTTCAATGCAGAAATATCAAGTAAGTACTTCATCCTATTTTTTTTTTCTCCCTCTATATATATATATGCTTGAGTAAAGTTACTTGAATATTCTATGAGAAATTTAATCCAATATAATAAAACCATAACCATCACGAATGGTACCTTTACACTAACCATGGAGACACCATTGACATATTTAATACATGGACATTGCTTCAAATAGCAATCTGTTCAATTCAAATTCTAAAGATTAAATCTTAGCTGCAAGATCTAATCTTTTATGGAGTTAAAATTCCAAATCCTGATTTAGAAAATCCTAAAGGTGGGTGACGGCGCCCAAAAAGAAGTAACTAACTTGTAATTTAACTTAACTTTACAAAGAATTGAGATGAATTAATTTGATATTTTCTCTTCTGGTGGGAAGGACTTCATGCCCAGATGAAATCCCCCAGAGTTGGTGAGTTCCATCAATCAGTTGCCAACACTTACCGATAGGAATTAAGAAAAATAAAAGGAAGTGTGTTCCATATTTTATTAGTAGTGCATGAGTAGTTTGTTGCTAGAGAATTGGACTGGGAAAGAATATGTAGATTTACGAGCGTAAGGGATTTCCTCAGGGGAAGAGGTATGCGATTAAAGAGGTCGACTATAGGAAAGTAATTGGAAAGAGGAAAAAAGGTTGACACAACATCAAAAAAATTTCCTGTACAGTCCGCCGCAGGCGTTAGGATAGGTTAGGTTATTTTAAGTTAGGTTAAGTTAGGTTAAGTTAGGTTAAGCTTAGAAAGTTAAGTTAAGTTAAGTTAAGTTAAGTTTTGTTGGATTCGTTAGAGAAACTCCAAATAACCATATATTTTTTTTTACAAATGTTTACCCTTTTTCCTGTCGACCTTTTGGGTATAGGTCCAATGAGATTATGGAATTAATAAGCCGAAAAGCCTTTTATTTCACTCTTTCTAGATGGAACCAACCAATATTTATGATTCGTACTCCATACTAGGAAGAACAGTTCCGGTATTCAGGGAAACAAAAAATTGAGATGGTCTGAATTAATTCTGAAGACACTTCGAAACAAATTACATCTTAGAAGCTAATTTAGTAATCCTTACAAGAAATATTACTGTGAAAGGGAGTATTAAGAACATTAATAAAAGGAGAAGGCTTGAGCTGGGATTTTAAGATGCTATAGTTGTTTACAAGATTATATCTAGTAGGGCTGAGGCCTTACCCCTCCTTCGGAGGGGTAAAGCCCGCTTACACCCATTCGGGGTGATCCCCCCTCGCAGGATTCACACCCTTTCCACGGGCGCATCCCCCTGGGTTTTCTCTCGGAAGGTAATGTGTTGCTTTAGATACTCTTGGTTAATGAAAACTGTTTATTCGTAAGTTAAGTACGTTATGTTAAATATTACTATGACAATGTGGAAAAAACACTGATTTGTTAGAGAAATGATGAGTTTTTGTAAGATATTACTGTGTTAACTGACGATGATGTGTTAGAAACGTGAGCCTAGGTTAAGTTTTTGTTGAATAATGTTAGGTTTGCCCTAGACTTTTGCTATGATTATGAGGTTTAAATTTTGTTTTTTTTTTTCACTAAAATGAGTATATACTCGAACGAGTGACACTTTGATGAAGATAGTGTCAATTCATAGTTCAAGATGGTGGCATCTTTGATAGATTGGTCACTTTGTTAAGGATTTTGTTAGATAATACGGCTTTACCTGTTGCTAATATGCTCGAAAAGTGGAACATATCGACTATTGTATGACCTGTAGCTACTTACCTTGTCAGTAGGAATTTTTCAGGATGTTATGCTGAATTCATACGCAAGGTATGTTAGGTTTTTGCATTTGTACATTATATTCCTAGCTGCGGTTAATGATATGGTAGCTTTATTGATGCTAAAACTTTGTTGGTTAAGCAAATATTCGTAGGTTAGTATATAAAGAACATATTTTTTATGTTGTTTGTCCAAAATGGATACTTAAATAGGACGTTGACATAGCTCAATAGATCACAGGGCGGGTGGGACGGGTAGGGGACTGCAGGATGGGGTGGTTTGATTTACTGAATTACTTATTTACTGCTTTTAAATCAGTAAATTATTACGTTTACTGTATATTTTATTCAAAGACTTATTTTTATGTTATGTTAGGATTAAAATTTTTGTTATTTTTTGTTATGTTTGGTTAAAACTTTGTTATGTTTGCGATTATTCGCTAGGGCATTATGATATTTAGACGAGGTATGATGAAAAAAATTTTTTTGTTAAATGTTACGAAGGTTGATGTAAAACATTTGTTACGTCAGCATTATATTCTTTGTCAGCATGAGGATTAGACAGGTTTATGCTAAACTTTTGTTAAAATATTACGATGTTAATGTAAAATAACATTGATATTTAGAGATATGCATGGAAAAAGTGTGAATATAGGTTACGTTTTGGACGAAGTGTATGTACTTGACTGTTTTAAGGGCGAGTTGTGTAATGTTATGGGTTATTCGTACGTATGGTGTGTTGGGTTTTGTCGTTGTCATTATATTCTTAGTCAGTTATGTTATGTGGTTTTTTATTAATGTAAAAAACGTTGTTACGTTAGCTTATATTCGATAGTTAGTATATAAAGAACTTATTTTTGTGTAATGTTTGAATAAAACTTTGTTATGTTTACCGTTATTCGTTGGTCTGTATGATAATTAAACAATGTTATAATAAATTCTTGTTTTAAATATTACTGGGTCAATGTAAAATTAACGTTAATATGCTAGAGATATGTTGGAAAAAGCATGAATAGGATACGTTTTGTATGCAGTGTTAGTTGCTTTACAGGGTGTTAAGTGTGGACCTTTGTTAAGTGCTAACAGTTTATTCATGCTTAAGTTATGATAGATTCGTCGTTGTAGCCTTATTTTCATAGTCCATATGATGGCTATTAGCTTTATTAATGTGAAAACCATTGTTATGTTAGCAATTCATTCGATTTGGTTAGTATATTAAGAACCATTTTGTGGAGGTCGTTTCGTTATTCCCATGAATGGGTCATTTAATTTAATTGTAAACGAATGGCGATGCTAATTGCTCATATTCCGTGTCAGAGGGTAAATATATAAGTATGCCACTTTATTGCAACATGGTTATAGCTTAAAATCATTTTCATGTTTTAGAGTTGTTATTTTCTGAAAGGGGAAGGAGTCTAAAAAGAGATAATGATTAGACAGGGTTATATTAAATTTTTGTTAAATATTATAATGTTAATGAAAACTTTGTTACGTTGCATATATTCGTTGCGTCTGTATGATAATCGATCAAGGTTATGATACATTTTTTGATAAATGTTACTGTGTCAATGTATATTAACGTTAATAGGTTAGAGATATTGCTTGAAAAGTATGAACAGGTACGGTTTTGTATGTAAGTTGTTACTTTACTGGGTTTAAGTGTGGAACTTGTTAATGTAACAGTTTTTATTAGGGCGTAACATGTGTTAGCTTTGTTCGTTGTACATTTATTTCCTATCTTTTTTTTTTTTTTTTTTGTTTTGTTTTTTTTTTTTTTTTTTTTTTTTTTTTTTTTAGTTCATATGATGCTATTTAGCTTTATTAATGCGAAAACATTGTTATGTTAGCAATATATTCGCTTATTAGTATATAAAGAACTCAGTGGAACTTTGTTAATGTTACAGTTTATTCGTATGTAAGTTGTGTTAGGTTTGTCTTTGTACATTATTTCTTAGTTCATGTTACGCTATGTTAGTTTTATTGATGTGGAAACTTTATTACGTTAGAGAATATTCGTTGATCAGTATAATTAACCAATGTTGTGATAAATTTTGTTAAATGTTTACTGAGTCAGATGTAAGAATTACCGTTAATATTTAGAAGATAGCTTGAAAAAAGTAAGATTAGGTTACGCTTTGCATATACCATGTTAGTTGCTTTACAGGTGTGTAAGTGTGGAACTTTGTTAATGGTAACAGAGTTATTTGTGTGTAATGTTGTGTTAGTTTGTCTTTTTGCTATTTTCTTAGTTCATGTCGCTTTGTTAGTTTTTTGATGTGGAAACTTTATTACGTTAGCATACTTTCGCTGATTCAGTATAATTAACCACTGTTGTGATAAATTTGTGGGAAATTTTAGTTAAATGTTACTGTGTTAGTGTAAGATTAGTTAATATGTTAGAGTTATGCTTGAAAAAGTAAGATTAGGTTACGTTTTGCATCCCATGTTAGTGTTTATGTGTTAGTGTGGAACTTTGTTAATGTACAGTTTATTCGTGTTTTAATGTGTGAAGGTTTGTCTTTGTAATTATTTCTTAGTTCATGGTAACGATATGTAGCTTTATTGATGTGGAAACTTTGTTACGTGAGCATACTTTCGCTGCTCTTTATGATAATTAACCAATGTTGTTATAAATTTTTTAGTTAAAAATTACCATGTTAGTGTAAATTTAACATGCGTTATGCTGGTGATCATGCTTGACAAAGTAAGATAGGTTTCGTATTTGCATGTTATGTAGGTTACTTTGGTGTTAAGTGCTGTACTTTGTTAATGGTTGACTGCTATTCCTGCTAAGATGTGTTGAGGTTTGTTGTTGTACATTATTTTCTTAGTTCAGTTGTTGCTATGTTAGCTTTATTAATGTGGAAACCCTATTATGTTAGAGTATACTCATTTGGTCTGTATGATAATTACACACGGTCATGGTAAAAAAAATTTTGTTAAATAATTACAGTCTTAATGTAAAATAACAGCGATGTGTTAGAAAAGTGTAAGTAGGATACGTTTATGCCATATTAGTTACTTTACTGTTGTTAAGTGTGGAACTTTGTTAGCTTACCGTTTATTTCCTGGTTAAGATGTGCTAAGTTTGTCTTTGGTGGGTTATATTCATAGTTCAGATGATGCCTTGTAAGCTTTATTAATTGTGAAACTTTGTTACGTTAACATATATTGATTGATTTGTATAAAGAACTTGATTTATGTTATGTTTATTCAAAATGATACTCGAAATGTGTCTTGAATCAATAGATCAATAGATCAACAGATCAAGGATGGACAGGAGGGTGGCCGGATGCTGGCTGGATGGTGGATTGATTTACTTGATTTACTGCTTTAGGGTATGTAAAAACGTTACAATTTTTAGTAAAAATTTGACCTTTATCAACTTGAATCAATAGATCACGACTGGACAGGAGGGTAGTTGGCGCTTGATTTAGTGATTTTACTGCTTTAGGGTATGTAAACATGAATTTTAGTAAAAAATTTATGACTTAATTCAATAGATCAATAGATCACGACTGGACAGGAGGGATGGTTGGGCAGCTTGATTTAGTGATTTACTGCTTTAGGGTATGTAAAACATGAAAATTTTAGTAAAAATTTGACCTTAATCAATAGATCAATAGATCACAGATGGTCAGGAGGGAGGTTGGATAGTGGTTTGATTTAGTGATTTACTGCTTTAGGGTATGTAAAACGTTACAATTTTAGTAAAAATTTGACTTATTAATAGATCAATAGATCACGACTGGACAGGAGGGATGGTTGGGCGGCTTGATTTAGTGATTTACTGCTTTAGGGTATGTAAAAACGTAAATTTGTAAGTTATAAACAAAAAAGAATAAGATTTTTTTTTTTTTTTTTTTTTTTTTTTTTTTAAACCATTATTTTTTAATTTACATATCCAATAACATATTAAGCACTCCAATATTGTTGTTATACGAATGTTATTAACTCGGCTCCGAAGTGGCTCCAGCACCGGTGCCGGAGCTAACTCATCAGATTCCTATACCAAATCTTTCCAGAAATTACACTCTGAATCATCTCACCAAATTTCAGCCTTCTACGAACAATTTAATTTTTTAATGGGGGTGGGGTCCCCCTTTGGGGGGAGGACCCTCGGGGATGTAACTTCGTCTATGACGAGGTTACGTTATCCCCAAACGGGGTACCAAGTTTGACAGAGATACCATGTCTCAAACTCTAGCCAGAGCGTGGTGCAAGACGGAGCAATGCGGTGCGGTGCGGTGCGGTGCGGTGCAGTG